>OY992876.1:1220552-1393052 GCA_963921405.1 Cepaea hortensis | reverse complement strand
TTGACCCGCCTCAAGAATGTGGCGGTAGTTTCACTCGCATGTTTCTTGAATGTGAACGGTTCGGTGTAGGGTCTTGGTGGACCCAGGTTTTCAATGAAGTCGCTGACATCCTTCTCTGAAATCTTGTGCATAAAACCTTTCTTGGCTTTCTTCTGCGGTTTGGGTTTGTTACTGGTGTCTGCGGAATGTTTCTTTGGCTCACCTTTTCTGGATGCCATCTTAGTCCCCAGGACACCGGTGAACTGGTTGTTGTATTTCTGGGGAGCTGAAGTACAACACTGAAGAGTTAAATTATGTATATGGTGCTGAAATACAACAATGAAAAGTTACATTATGTATCCATCCATCCATCATGTGCCATGACGATAAGCGTGGGCAGTCATGATTCGCCATTTCACACGATCACCAGAGTCCTGGATCAGCTCAGTGTTCCTGTCTTGACCATGCCATGTGGCCAAGCCATCCAGGTATTTACTTCTCTGTCTTCCCCTTGTTCTCTTCCCCTCGATCTTACCAGTTGTCACCAAGTTCTCTAATTTATTTCTTCTCATAATATGTGTAAAATATTTTTGACTGTCTATGTCTAATTTCTCTAAGAAGTTTATGGTTTTCATTTGTTTCTTGTAGGATGTGGTCATTGGTTTTCTGTCTGTCCATGGTATTCTTTGCATTCTCTTGAGAAAATGCATTTCCACAGCCATCAGATGTTTTTAAGCTTGTATGCTCATTGTCCACACTTCATGTCCATACAAAAGTACACGTCTATGTAGCACCTCAACAATATTTTTCTCCTAGCAATTGATATCTTTTTATTGGTCAGTATGTTTTTCATCTTGCAAAAGGCTACCTTTGCCATGGCGATTCTTGTTCTAATTTCTTTGAGACATCGCCCATCAGATGTTATGACTGTTCCAGACAAATATCTACAGTAACAGCACAGTGACAACATAATATGGACATATATCTACAGTGACAACACAACCTGGACATATATTTACAGTCACAACACAACCTGGACATATATCTAGTCACAACACAACCTGGACATATATTTAAAGTCACAACACAACCTGGACATATATCTACAGTCACAATACAACATGGACATATATCTACAGTCACAACATAACCTGGACATGTATCTACAGTGACAACACAACATGGACATATCTCTACAGTCACAACACAACCTGGACATATATCTACAGTGACAACACAACCTGGACATATCTCTACAGTCACAACACAACCTGGACATATCTCTACAGTGACAACACAACCTGGACATATATCTAGTGACAACATAACCTGGACATATCTCTACAGTGACAACACAACCTGGACATATATCTAGTGACAACATAACCTGGACATATCTCTACAGTGACAACACAACATGGACATATCTCTACAGTCACAATACAACATGGACATATCTCTACAGTGACAACACAACCTGGACATATCTCTACAGTGACAACACAACCTGGACATATATCTACAGTGACAACACAACATGGACATATATCAACAGTGACAACACAACCTGGACATATATCTACAGTGACAACACAACATGGACATATATCTACAGTGACAACACAACATGGACATATATCTACAGTGACAACACAACCTGGACATATATCTACAGTCACAACACAACATGGACATATATCTACAGTGACAACACAACCTGGACATATATCTACAGTGACAACACAACCTGGACATATCTCTATAGTGACAACACAACCTGAACATATATCTACAGTGACAACACAACCTGGACATATATCTACAGTGACAACACAACCTGAACATATATCTACAGTCACAACACAACATGGACATATATCTACAGTGACAACACAACCTGAACATATATCTACAGTGACAACACATCATGGACATATATCTACAGTGACAACATAACCTGGGCATATATCTACAGTGACAACACAACATGGACATATATCTACAGTGACAACACAACATGGACATATCTCTACAGTGATAACACAACCTGGACATATATCTACAGTGACAATACAACATGGACATATATCTACTGTGACAACACAACATGGACATATATCTACAGTGACAATACAACCTGGACATATATCTACAGTCACAACACAACCTGGACATATATCTACAGTGACAACACAACCTGGACATATATCTACAGTGACAACACAACATGGACATATATCTACAGTGACAACACAACATGGACATATATCTACAGTGACAACACAACATGGACATATATCTACAGTGACAACACAACATGGACATATATCTACAGTGACAACACAACCTGGACATATATCTACAGTGACAACACAACCTGGACATATATCTACAGTGACAACACAACATGGACATATCTCTACAGTGACAACACAACATGGACATATATCTACAGTGACAACACAACCTGGGCATATATCTACAGTGACAACACAACATGGACATATATCTACACTGACAACAAAACATGGACATATATCTACAGTGATAACACAACATGGACATATATCTAGTCACAACACGGACATATATCTACAATGACAACACATCCTGGACATATATCTACAGTCACAACACAACATGGACATATCTCTACAGTCACAACATAACCTGGGCATATATCTACAGTGACAACACAACCTGGACATATATCTACACTGACAACACAACATGGACATATATCTACACTGACAACACAACATGGACATATCTCTACAGTGATAACACAACCTGGACATATATCTACAGTGACAACACAACATGGACATATATCTAGTCACAACACGGACATATATCTACAATGACAACACATCCTGGACATATATCTACAGTCACAACACAACATGGACATATATCTACACTGACAACACAACATGGACATATCTCTACAGTGATAACACAACCTGGACATATATCTACAGTGACAACACAACATGGACATATATCTATTCACAACACGGACATATATCTACAATGACAACACAACCTAGACATATCTCTACAGTGACAACACAACCTGAACATATGTCTACAGCGACAACACAGCCACAGCAGCAGGTTATATTCTTCCAGTGCATACAATGACTGCCAACTTACCATCAGGATGCTTCAGGAATTTGTTTCTACTCTTCTTGCCAACTCGTCCACTCCTGACGTCATCGACTGAGAAGCCGAGTAGTCGCAGTTTCCTGGGGACCTCTTGGTCAACATTCTTTGGCTGTTGATTCCATGCAGCCTGACGACTAAAACATAGTCAGGATTCACAGTTAGATAACATGTTGATTCCATGCAGCCTGACAACTAAAACATAGTCAGGATTCACAGTTAGATAACATGGTGATTCCATGCAACCTGATGACTAAAACATAGGATTCAGTCAGATAACATGGCGGGCACAAGTGAACAGGACACGCTGGCATCAACCACACGCTGGCATCAACCACACACTGGCATCAACCAAACACTGGCACCAACCACACACTGGCATCAGCCACATCCACACATTGGCTTCAACCACACACAGTGGCATCAGCCACGCACTGGCACCAACCACACCCACACATTGGCTTCAACCACATACAGTGGCATCAGCCACACACTGGCATCAGCCACACCCACACATTGGCTTCAACCACACACTGGCACCAACCACACCCACACATTGGCTTAAACCACACACACTGGCATCAGCCACACACTGTTATCAGCCACACCCACACATTGGCTTCAACCACACACTGGCATCAGCCACACCCACACACTGGCATCAGCCACACACTTGCATCAACCACACACTGGCATCAGCCACACCCACACACTTGCATCAGCCACACTGGCACCAACCACACACTGGCATCAGCCACACCCACACATTGGCTTCAACCGCACACTGGCATCAGTCACACACTTGCATCAACCACACACTTGCATCAGTCACACACTGGCATCAACCACACACTGGCATCAGTCACACACTTGCATCAGCCATGCCCACACACTGGCATCAACCATATATTGGCATCAACCACACACTGGTATCAACCACACACTGGCATCGACACTATACAGGCATCAGCAACATAGTGGCATGAGCCACACAGTGGCATCAACCACATATTGGCATCAACACTACACTGGCATCAGCCACACAATGGCATCAACCACATACTGGCATCAGCCAAACACTGGCATCAACCACACACTGAACGTCAACACTGGCGTTGCCATTGTCATGGTTCAAGTTCGCTATGACCCTGGTTATATTTTCTGTGTGTTGTACATTAGTTGCCTGGTATTCTTCCCATTGAATTCATGGTGTGTTACATGCACTGATGATACAAACTTGACATTTCTAAACATTCATGACTGTCGGTTGCCCACACATCCATGTACAGCTGAGTATATTATACAATCAATATGACAATAACAGATTAATAAACTGCAACAGTGTGTGAAAACTGGGAAGATACTTGCAGAAAACATGGGGAAACCATGAGGCATGAGGGTGACGGCGGCCCGAAACTGGAAGATTATTTATTAGCAATGTCAGCTGTCTGCCTTTTGAGTATTCGGGAGGGGGGTAGTAGAGAAATCGGTGGAAGTTTTTTGCGGAAAATTTTAATCGATCATCCAGTTGCTTCCAGACTGTACACACGCCTGTTTCTGACCTCATATATTTGAAAACGACATGTCAAACATCACGGGAAACAACTCTAATAATTGTAGGAGTAGTCCGTCTGCTAGGCTGCAAGCTTTTGTTGTTGAGAACTTTATTCTCTTGAAGTTATTTATGTTTGTTGTTGCGCAGTAAGCTAATTTTGTTTTTAACTCCTGTTTCTGTTTATCTCTGATTACTGTTTAATGCATGTTTGAATTCTGCATTAATTTTTAGTTTCAATATTAATCTCTTTTAATTGTGTTCAGGAGAAAATATTCAGCACAGCCATGAAAAAGAGTTAGTTAGTTAGTTAGTCGACAGATCATCCTCATTGCACATCGAACCATTCAGTTCATAAGTGCTCGGATCCCCTCCTCAGCAAATCCCGCAGCGTGTAGCGGCTAACGACACCAATTCTGTGTTGGTTTATCAATCTTCTTTAGCTTCCTGCGGAGTGTTCTTGTTTGGCAACCCCTCTTTTAATTTGCTATTCTCGCAGTCTGGCCATGGTTGTAGTAGATTCACAGTCATCACTTAGTTCACGCAAAAGTCTTACATCTCGTAGATCATTCAGAATGTCAGCCTGGTCCATGGCCGCAAAAGTCTTACTTCTCGTAGATCATCCAGAATGTCAGCCTGGTCCATGGCGCATCCGCCCTTCACCATAGCCTCACCTGCGAGCTTGTCAGCCCACTCAATTCCTTGTACCTCCGCATGCCCTGGCACGAAGATGAAACTAATCTTTGCCAGCCGAGACCGCTCCAGAGACAGCAACCATTCTTTTCGGATCCACCCCACCTCTATCCTCTTGATCATGTTCATTGAGTTGCGAAGGAAACAAGCCCTAGTGAATGTCTGTGTCTCGAGCCATGTTATTGCTTTACTTACTGCCATGACTTCCATAGTCAGGCTACTTGTGGTTTCAACGAAAGCACCAGAGTCCTCCTTCACAATTCTCTCTATGGCCCGAGCCGTAAAGGCCCATGAGCTTCTCACATGTCGGACAACCGACCCATCTGTGTAGATGACAGCATCACCGTCTAGCGAATTCTCGAAAATCAACGCTTGTACTTCATCCTCCACATCCATATAAAAGTACAGGTTCAATGTAGCATTTCTACACTCTTTTTCTCGTTTCAATTGACATCTTTTTATTGGTCAATATGTTTTTCATCTTGCTAAAGGCTACTTTTGCCATGGCGATTCTTGTTCTAATCTCTTCAAGGCATCTCCCATCAGATGTTATTACTGTTCCGAGATAATTGTACCTGCTCACTTGTTGAAGAATATTCCCATTTACTTGTATATTACATTGTGGTATTTCGTCCTTCCTAGTGACGACCATAATCTGTGTCTTCTTACAATTTAATTCCAACCCTAGTTGTTCATTGTGTGTAACAATCGCATCTACTAAATTTTGCAGGTCCTGTTCATTGTCTGCAATCAAGACTGTATCATCTGCATATCTAATGTTATTGATGCATCGTCCCCCAATGCTGATTCCTTCCATATCTTCAATATTTCTGAAAATACTTTCACTGTACAGGGAAAACAGATCTGGAGACATTACACATCCCTGTCTCACACCCCTTTTAATAGGCTGATATTGGCTTACTTCATTATCAACTCTTATGGCAGCTCGCTGTTTCCAATATATGTTTTTTACAAGTCTAAGATCTTTTCTATCAATTTGTAGATCTTCAAGCATCCTTATCATGTTGACATGTCTCACTTTATCAAAAGCCTTTGTGTAGTCAATAAAGCAAAGGTGTAGATCTTTGTTTACTTCTATAGAACGTTCGATTATGTTTCTCAGTATATACACAGCATTTACTGTACCCTTGCCTTCCACAAACCCACATTGTTCTTCTCCTATTTCAGGTTGTATTTTCCTCCTAACTCTGTGCATGATAATTCTTAGCAAAATCTTTGTGATGTGACTCATTATACTAATTGTTCGATTTTGATCACATTCCAAGGCTCCCGATTTCTTTGGGATTGCAATAAATACAGAATTACATAACTCCTGAGGTATATTTCCAGTATCATATATTGTATTAAGCAGATTGGTAACTTTATCTATTCCATATTCTTCTAAAGCCTAATCTTCTCTCTCCCCATTTCTTTTTTGATGTTTTCTAATTTTCCATCTGCATTCATTGTTCTAACGTTCCAAGTTCCTACTTTCAATGATATTAATCTGTTGCACCTAGTAGCCTGTTGACGGTCTGGAGTCACCTGGTGCGCATGACTATCCCTACCAGGCGAGGCTGCTCCTATGGAGCACCCATTTACGCCGTTTCTCTGATTATCGATGATTTCACACAACATGATTTTCTTGGCATCTGTAAAGAAGGTAGTTTGCCATTGCTTTCCTTCCTAGCAGTGACCGTAGCCATTGTCTCCTCAAAATAGAGATCCTCTGCCTACCGTCGCATCTAGTTGGATGCAAACTGAAAAGGATGTGCAGAAATCTGTTGGCACTTGTACCAACTCCTATCCAGATTCTAAGTCCTCAAGTGAACACACTTGTTGAAGAATGTCTTTGGCTTGACCCATCCATGACCATCCTCTTTTTAACCTGCTGCCCTTCACCTTCATATTATGCAGTGGATGTTGTGTGTTTGTGTTAACTCTGAGGCAGGCGCATGCTCTGCAAACTTGTATTCTGTCTTCAATGGTTGGAAAATCAAGAAGGTAGTGCCGCATAGATTCAGTCTGTATCCTTTCCATCCTTTCTATCTGCTTATGGCTGAGAGTCAGTATTGCCATTGCATACTCAAAAACAGACATAACCAGCTCCTCGTACAGAAGACATAGATGGCGCTGCTCACAGTTTGCTGCCGCCATCACCCGCATCGCTGCCAAACCCCGCTTGGCCTTTGTTATCACCTGGTCTATGTGCTCATTATAAGCAAGGCTTCGATCAAACCGTATCCCCAGGTAATTCAATGCCTGCGTTCTTTCCATCATCTCTGAACACAGCTTTACAGTTGGTGTTGGAGTGTTGACAATATGATTATTCAACGAGAATCAAGTCACTGTTACCTTTGTTGGGTTGACCATTGCCCCAGCTTCATTACACCAAGTACTTATGCGATTGAGTTCGGTTTGTAGTTCCACAGCAACCTGATCTCTATCCTTACCCTGATGATACACTAACACATCATCAGCATATGACAATGTCCTACCAGGTCCAGTGATCTGCTCACTGGTTATTCTCACTGTGTAGGCGTTGAACAGTACCGGAGATAATGGTGATCCCTGTGGAAGGCCAGGATATATTGTTGTTGGTTCCGAAGTTCAACTGCCACATCTAAAAAGTACTTTCCGTTGGAAGAGGGCTGCAGCGATCCAACTAAGGAGGAATGGATTTATTTTGAGTTCAAGAAGCTGAAGCATTAAAAAATTCAATGGTTCTCTGTTGTACGCATCTTCAAGATCAATCGCTGCAGCAAAGGTTTCAATGCCTGAGTGGTAACCTTCATAGACATCATGGGCAAAAACTGCTGCATTAGTCCAGGTTTCTCTTTTTGGATGGTACCCACCCAGGGTAGGTGGGAAAACACCTTGCCTCTCTAGCTGGCTTGATATTTTCCTGGCAATTAACTTCTCCAGCAGCTTGCCTATTGTATTGACATTTAATGAATATAAATGGGCAACTATTTTTAACTGTTAATTAGGTCACAGCACATCCTATCAAAGTCTTAAAAGTCGAGTGCATTTTTCTCGGGGACTCCTGGGGGTCATCGCTGGAGCTACAGATTTCATGCTTTGTGCGACGCTTTCGGCAGGCTGCCCTGCAGAAAGAGACTGAGCCATATGAGATAAACACGGTGCAATGAAGTCGATCCTCTCGACATCCTATCGAAAGAGGAATGTGACCTTTACTTTTTTAAATTGTTAATTAGGTCACTGCACATCCTATCAAACAACAGATAATATGTCAAGTTAGGCCTCACAACCCCAGATGCAATGATATATGGTACTATGTGGTTCATTTAAAATAAACATGCCATGGTAATAGAAGGCAGAATTTCTCAGCTCCCAATTTACTGGGCAGCGAGCAGAACTTCTTATTTTATCAGATTCCTTGTGCACTTCCTGGTTGTAGATCACGACACAAAAATATTAATAACTCCGCTTAGAATTGACGTACAATTTTCATTGAGATACTGTTAGTGTTGGGTTCGTCTCATCTTGTCAAGCTGTATCCAAATGTGATGGTTTCATAAGTAAAAACCCAATGTCTTGTCAAGCTGTATCCAAATGTGATGGTTTCATAAGTAAACACCCAATTTTTAAATAATATTGATTGAATATTGTCAAAAATTGCTAGCGATCTAGCTATGTGCTACTTACACATCTTTCCGGTTGCCCACATAGAATGGGTCCACAGATTTCAGCTTCTTGTGCTTCTTACTTCTCTGTGGTTTTGCGAGTTTCCCCATTGTGAAAGTGAAATATGGTCACAATGAGTGAGGGGGACGTTTATTATTATTATCTGAAACAGGTAAAACTTAAAACAGGCGAACCCAGGCCCAGAGCTTGGGCCGACACTGACAGACTTGGCAACCAACAAATGAAACAACCAGACCTGTCTGCCGACAGACCCGCCAAGCAAGTGTAAATCTGATGGCTAGAACCGACAGAGGAGAGTGGTGAAATCTTCGAGAAACAAGAATCGAGAAACTAGTATCGGTCGTTGGCCGGGGCAGAAAACATGCCGTTCTGTTGTGTGTTATTGCCGGAAGTACTGACAATTGTACACTTCGGGTAGAGGAGAGCTATCCAACGCTGGTTTAAAAACTCTGCCTCGGAGAAAACACGGTAGGGGGTTTCTGATCGTCAGAAACGGTCCACCTTCTCCGAATGTTTCCAGTGATAAAAATCCCACCGCGGAGCAAACACAGCAGGGGCCTTCTGATCATCAGAAACGGACGATGTCTCCGAATGTTTCGGCCCTTTCACCTCTTAACAACATTGTCTAAAGGCGGGCCCGTCCGGGTCATGGCTCCGGGCGTCTTTCGCCTGCTGTGCGAGACGTTCCGTCGATTTCGTTGTCCTTGTTTGTACTTGTCCCTTAGCTGTGAACATGTCCACTCTTAAGCGTCCCCTCCCTCAGTGAAGCGAGCCTGTGCACCAGGTGTCTGGTGCCCTCACACCATCCTAGCACCTGTGGTCGTGGGGAGCCAGCTTATTCCCCAGCCACTGCCTCTATCGCCTCCATTCGTCTTCGGGTTTCTCGACCTACCTCTTGGTCTCTGCTGCTGAGTGCTACTGGCATGGAACAAAAGAAAAAGCAGCGGCTGCAGCAGGATATAACAATATGAATTGCAAACAATTAGGTATTTTTAACTCCAGCGAAACAAAGAGACATACTAAACACAGACACAATGCACATCATAGTTCACATACCTTACAAGGAAATCCATCGTACACAGGTGAAAACAACGTGTGACTTATCCAAAATCAGAAGCAATTAATAAATATATAAAATGAAATAATAAAAATGAAAAATACGCACAATAGGACACAAAGGACGGACAACATTTCGATTCTAAGAATCTTTGTCAAAGACAGGACACCACAAACAGATTTTTAAAAAAGCGAAATAAAAGACACAAAATAAATGACACAGCTACTAGTTGCCCATGTGAGAGCAGAATATGATATAGAGGTTCAACACTATCAATCAATATCGCCTTGGTATGGAGGTTCAAACAATATCAATCAATCACTCAGGTGCTTTCTTCACAATGAAGGTTGGCTGCAATGGATCTCCAACACTAGGGTTGCCAGAAACGTGGGCACCAAAAGGAGGACATAATAAGACAAAAAGGAGGACAAGAGAACCTATAATCAATGACCCTGAGAGCTATGCCGGCGGTAGGGTAGCTACCATCAGCGGCTCCCAAGCCGGACAGGTCAAAGGGTAGAGAACAGACAAAGAGAAGACAAAGAGGACATAATAAGACAAAATGGAGGACAAAGGAGGACATATTGAATGTTTTATTTAAATCGTTCCAGATTAAACCCACAATCAGTACAATTTTATTACAATAGCTGCCAATAAGTGTATCTTACTGTTAGTGCATCGACCAAGAAACAATTATGTTAAAAAATAAATATAAATTCAATGGAGACCTTTCCAAAATGCTTTAAAAAAAACATTATTTAAACAGCCGATTGTAAATTATTACATTATAATCTTTATCAATTATGTAACATATTTCTCGGAGGAGCCAACTTTTCGTAGAAGATCCTCGTTAGCAATCACATATACATAAAACTGTTCACAGGTAAGATTCTTAAAATTGTACTTTGTGAGAATGATGCCCTTTACAGAGTCGAGATTTTTCTCTTTGTAGAAGCCATTTTCATAAACATAGACGGCAAGTGAATCGGTACAATTACCTCGGAACAGTCATAACATCTGATGGCTAAAAAGGAGGACATGTCCTCTCTTTGCCGGACGTCTGGCAACTCTATCCAACACTGTCTGTCTCTCGCCTTGACTGTACATTCTGCTAGGCTGATGTTCGTCAATCTCTTGATGTTATCTTCCCACTTGTATCCTTGTCTCCTTCTTGCTCGCCTGCCCCAAACAATATAAAATAACGCAAAGTAATGCAGCTTTACAGAACACCTTTCTCCGTGACTATATCATGTTGTGTTTTGTGTATGTATTTCTTTGCTGCTGAAGGCTAGCCGCCGCAACATCCTGTATGTTTCGTAATTCTGGTATGGAGGTTGGACTTCGGCCGACATTTGCATGATTTGACGACTGCTGCCATGAGGCTATTGCCCCACCGAACAGTCATGTACTTAGATGCACTGCTCCCGCTCGGAGGGAAGGCTACGGAGTCGACACGAGACAGTGCAAGTTCATGCTCTTAGTTGAGAGATTTTTAGTCGTTCTGCAGTTACCGCTTTAACCATATTAGTTTCCAGACATGTCTCAATCCAGGTTCCGACAATTCCACAGCCAGCACGAGACCTTTTCGGCTGCCTCACCCAATTGTTTTTGTGTCCGAGTTCTCGCTTGTCCTTTTATGCCCATCTGTTTTAACACATCATACACGGAGTGGGAGACTATACCTCTTGCGTCCACATCAACAGCCATTAGCCTGACAGTGTACCCTTCCTGTAAAAATATGAATACAATTGGGTGGAACTGCGGTAAAGCTGTGAAAATGTAAACAATATTAAATGACACAAAGTAGTGCAGCTTTACATAACAGATTTACGACACAAACAGGACGTTGCGGCGATTAGCCTTCATCAGCAAACAAACACATTCACAAACACAACATATAGTCAAGGAGACAGGACGAGAACAACAAAATGATGAAAAAATGAAAGCAATGAAGAGAAAATGAGAACTGAAAAAAAAATGTTCATACTTACCTCACAGTACCGATCTCATATTTGCAATTTTTGAGTTTCTCCCAATGCCCTCGTCGTTAAGTTGTTTTATTAGCTTCCACAACTTCCTTGTGTTTCTTTCAAAGTTCGGTGACTCTGTTTTCTCCTGCCAGCTTTTCCGTCTAGCCTGCAGCTTGGAACTTTGAAATTTGGCTTTTGCGTGCTGGTATTTATTGTGGTGCTCTTGACTAGGTTTGGCCTCTGCTCTCTTTCTACACACTCCCACATCATTATGCAACTGTTGCAGTTCACTACTCCAGTAGGGTTTATATTGTTTACGAGCTTCTCTTGCCACTGTTTCTCGTGCTACCTGTAATATGCATTTCCCAAACTCTTCAGCTAATTTATTTATTTATGTCTTTCTCAGTGTTCAGATTTCTAACCAGTATGCTGGTGCGATTCTTGCACATTGCCCATTCTGCTTTCTTGTTGCTCCACCTTGAGAGGGCGTTGCTTTCACTTATGATCTTATTTTCTACAGTTAGAAAGACTGGCCGATGGTCACTGCCACCAAGTTGTTTCCCAACAATTCGTGTAATGTTCCATTCCAGGTCTGGTAAATGAAAAGCCAGGCCAGGTTTTGTTGCAGCGTGCCATGATCTGAAGTAGAAAGTATGTGGGTCAAACGGCTTGTTAATCAAGATGAATCTATTTTCATCCTGCAAGTCTTCCAGTCTCTCTCCTCTCTGGTCCATGTGATCACAGCCCCAGCTCTGTGAGTGGCCGTTGAAATCGCCACACACAATCATTTTTTCTTTTAGTGGTAGAGTGTCCAGTGCTTGTGGACGGTCTCTTGGACAGTAGTAATTGACTAGATGTAGGTCTGTATTGCCTGTTTTGAGTTTAAGTGTCTGATACTCATCCCATCCAATGGCACTTAATCAGTTAACATTTCCCATTGTTTGTTTATACTCCGTATTTTAGCTATTGCGTTGTCCATATTTTTTCACAGTCACTCTATATTATTCTTGAATTTCTTTATCTACTTTCAGATCCTCTTTAGTCTCATTTTCTTAACCACTTTTCCCCCACTTTTCAATCGTACTTTTAATTGGCGACATAGTACTATAGGATATTTTTCCCTGGCCATGCGGGGTGTGGGGGAATGAACAGGCTGATAGGCTAGCAGGGAATGCAGCTCTTGGTGGTAGAGTGCCTATGGACAAGGGAGAGGTGGTCGTGCGCTTGTGGGACAAGGTGGAGAAGGCGGAGGGACAGATTGAGAACCCATATGTGGAAAGAATGAGATTGCGGGGTATCGGCAGGGGTTCTGAAAGAATATCAAAATTGAGAGGGAAAACCAGGAGAACTTTTAATAAGATAGCGGTGGGGACGATTAGTAGTATGACTCTTCACTGGCTGTTGAACGAGGGGACGGAGCACATATGGGAATGTCCTGAGTGCAGTGATGTCGGTTCTTAACTCAACTCAACTCAACGGGGGCTGCGTGGTCTCGAAGTATGGTGTCTGCCTCGAGTGCTGGAGATCCCGGGTTCAAGCCCCGGTGATGACCGGGATTTTTTCACGCGGACTTCTAGTAACAAAATTTCCCCTGGTCTCTGGGTAGTGAGATCGGACGCCCGTGTGTATTGTTACACACGTAAAAAATCCCTTGGCAGTTGGAAATCGAAAAAGAGTAGCTAACGGCGCTGCCCGGGCAAAATTTCGAGTTAAAAATCTACCCAAGTATTTTCAGGATCCTCGCTGGTGCTACGGAGTTCGTGCACTGAGCTGAGTTTCTCCAGACTCAAATTTGAGTTAGGAGGAAAACGGAGCACTTATGGGTTGCACCCACGTGCCGTGATGTTGATCCATCGACTAAACTAAACTCAACTCAACTCAGCACAACACTATAGTAATATTGATTATATGGTTGCTTCGGGATTTGAAATTTAAATATTGAGCACAACCCACTACTGGCAACGCTGATCGTATTCTGGTATGAACCTAAGGCCTATCCACGTCAATATGGAAGCACTATACTCGAGTTTCGCTCTCGTTTGAGCTCGTCAGTAGTGCATATCCCTGACCGGATCCGGAAACAAGCCCCGGATCACTGGCATGTGAAGCGGGTGTGTAACCACTATAGTAATACTATAGTAATATTAAAGTCAGAACTAGGCACTGTCTGCATTAATTAACACGTGTCTAAATCTTTTATTGATAAGTTTGTAGCAAATTTGGTTGAGTATTTTCTTATCAGGGCTTTTCGGTGTGTACAGTCTTCTTTTAAGGTGTTTAAACCAGGTGTTTCCAATGATCATATCATTGATAGTTGAAGTTGCCCATCTCTCCTCTTTCATTTCTTGTTTTTTTTTTTTTTTTTGTGTGTTGTTGTTGAAAGTTGCATATTCTTTACAGGACGTCGCATTCAACACCAGCATTTATTTAACTGCCATTGTTGATGTCTTGGTAAGTATTTACGTTCATAGTTTGCCATACAACAACCATGAAAGAAAACATAATAAGAAAGAGATCTGGTGGCGAGACCCCCAGGCCAGGCAGATCAGATAACACTGGGGAAGAGTTTGACACAGGGATCAGTACTAGTAATCGTGATGACGGAGTTAATCCTGACTGTGTTACCAAGGAAATCCCCTGTGTCAGACTAAGAATGATCGAGAGGTTTTCAGGAAGGTTATTATGGGAGCGAGGTTCTGCAAAGGACATGCTACTGAAAACAGGGTCGAGATAGACAGGCGGTTGCCAATTATATGCAGGGCGAACTAGATCGAATTTCCTCATTGTGTGCTGATGCCGATGCCCTTGTCAACCCTACAAAGGCATCGGTTACATGGTTCTCCCTAAACAACCATATTGTGAACACAGACCTGCCTGCAGTAAAAATGGATGGGAGCATTTTGAATAGAACGCAGTCAATGACATATCTTGGCGTGAGGCTTGATCGTAGCCTGTCCTTCAGAGATCATGTCGATTATGTCATAACGAAAGCTCGAAAAGGTTTGTTAGCAATGAGAGTCATGGCGACTGCCAATATCGAGCAAAGACTGCTAATACTTCTGTTCCAAGGACTGGTGCTTTCACGCATCGAGTATGCCCTGGCCATCCTCACTGTCAGCCCTATACAGATTGGAAGACTTTAAAAGGTACAAAACGAAGCCATGCGCATCATTTTGGGCTGCACGAGAGACACCAGCTGTATAGCAATGAAATACCTGCTTGACTTCCCGACAATGGAACACAGGATCAAAATCTTGAGAGCTCGTGCATACTTAAAAAATAAGTGCAGATGAGCAGCACCCTTTGCATGACACTATATTCAGAGAAAATGGTGACAGGCTAAAGAAGGGCAAATCATGGATGGGTCGGGCGGAAGATGTCGTCAAAAAGGTCTGCAGTCTTACCAGTATCAACCCCGGCAAGGAATGGATGCCGGTGCCTCCAACTTTTAAGTGCACTTTCTCCGAATGCTGTGATGTCGGTTCCTAAATCAATCAATCAATCAATCAATCAATCTCCTGCATTATCACACTCGACAGACGGTGCAGAGAGCAGAACCCCGCCGCTGTCAATGCAGAGGTCAACGCGCTCATCTATGAACACTCAGATAGCCCCGAAGTGCTCATCTATACAGATGAATCTGTTGTAAAGCAGCGGAGAAGTGCGTGGGCATTTACAGCCCGTTCAGCTGGCCGAACCGTTCAAGAATCCAATGGTGCCCACCCCATGACCACGAGCAGTATGACGATGGAGGTGATGGCAGTTACACAGGCTTTCATATGGCTGGAATCACAGCATTATACCAACGTGAGTGTACTAGGTGATTCAATGAGAATGATTCAGAAGGTCGAAGCTGGATCTGTACGTAGACAGTGGACTGAGTCGCTGCGGAAGTCTGTTGTCCGTAAAGTCACCTTCATCTTCGTCCCGGGACATGCGGGAGTCGAGGGAAATGAACAAGCTGACAAACTGGCTGGCTCTGCACCCCCTGTAGATGGCCAGCCCATGGATCGTGCCGATGTTATTAACGTCCTCAAAGATATGGCGAGAACAGAGGACTTTGACGTCAGTGATTCCACATCGCTGTCCAGGATGAAAGACTTGGGAGTAAGAATTGGCATGGCCAGACGCGAGAGGTACATCGGGAAAACGAGGTGCCTCGTCAACCAACACAGAACTGGCACTATTAGTTAGCCACCGGACGCTGATGCATATGCTGAGGGGAGCATCTGAGCACCTATGGACATGTCCGGAGTGCAATGAAGATACCCCAACTGATAACTGATAACTGAATGAGTTTGCCATTGCGTTCTAAACGACCGGTTCCAATACCAACACGTTAAAACCAGTGCGACAAGGTCTGCTGCCAAATCGGTCACCGCTGTGTTTTGAACGCGAGTAATCGACATTATAAATTGTGTCCGCAACGCCATGGCCACGGGTTTGGGCTCATTTCTTGCACCTAAACCACGATTCCCCATTATATCCGCCATATTTCCCATTCCTACTTTTGTATTAAAATTTCCTAGTATTATTTTTATTTCCGGTTAAATCCGGTGATCTAATTTGTGACATGGCCATTTCTACTTCATCGTAAAAGTTAAAAGTGTTGTGTTTCTTCATCGCTACTGCTTGTTGTTGGTGCGTATACATGCTTGTATAACTCTTCCTCTTCTTTCGTTCGCTTGAAATATGTTTATAACTGCAATGTTGTCAGGAACAATACTTGACAGTAACTGTACAAGACATTCACCTGGGAACATATGTCATGATACATGTATGTACTTAAAAACACTGGTTAATGCCATGGTTACATTTGTAACTTACAACACTCTTTATTAAGTTGATTGTGGGGGTTTGAGTACAGACCCATGGTTTCTCCTTGTCACTTCTGCATTTCAAACATGCATGTAATAAACATACGTATATGCAGAATATGCCTACAGATAAAAACATGGTACCATTCTCATAATTACCCACCAACCTAATCTCAATCTTCGCCACAACTCTTCTCCTCTCCAACTAAAACTCCTCACCAACACTACTTCTTTGTTCACACAGATTTAATCTAACAAAGATTATCTTCTCCATTCTTCACTGAGGAAAACTTTTAAGAGTTTGAGTGGACAAGTCATGGGTAAATACTGCTGGATCTGGTCTGTTATCATCCTGTTATCACCAGTAAGCGGTGTTGGGAAAGCTCCAGGCAACAGCTTTTCCATGCCATGTCCCATGCAATACACTCCCTCCTGTGAATCAGTATCTGAAGAGTTAAATCTGTGACAAACCTCAATGATGACCAGACTGCCGGTGAAGCTGACGACACTGCAGCATATCACCCTACAATTCTGACCTCACACAAGTTTCAAGTCCCAACAACCAACCACTGTGGGAGCACCATGCTGGGTGTTCTTGAGGTGAAAATCCCAAGTCACTAATCCACTACATGACCACAACTACACAATGTTCCAGATGGGGATAAACACAAGATACCTGATCTTGTTTTAGAACATCACTTATAATAATCCAGATATTGGAAATAAACAGTCAACTCAGGCTAGCCTCCTCCCATGAATTCTACCATCATTCTTGAGTGGGTATTTCCCAAGATACTGACTATCCAGACTTGAGAAAATAAAGACAAGTTTCAGGCACACAGCAACTATCTGTTCATGGCCTGTCTGAGACACTGAGTCCAGGAGGTCACTCTATATGAATCAGGATATTCACTTTCAATATTGAAGGTGATTTCTGTCATAGTGATAATAGAGGAGTCCATCCTGTGTTGGGTTTAATGAATAACCCATTCAGTACCCACAGCTTTGGCAAATGAGTTTACAGAATTTGGCTGGTAGCTTCCTGAAAGTTTTGGTGGTTCTAAGTATTTTAGTTCCACTTTTTGATAAGGGAATGGCAGTCCTGAGGTAGGGACTTTCATTTTTATGTCCCAATAAAGAAGCCTTCTCCACCTTTCTTGTTCTCTGTTGATATACAAAAGGTACAAAATTTTCTATACATGGGTATTGAATAATTGTCATATCAAATCATCAACACACTCACACAGAGACATGGGGAGGAGAAAGAAGGGGTGTTATTCAAACACCACCTCTCTTTGATGGTGATTGGTGCATTCCACCCTAATGGCCTGTGGGTGATATATTTTCATTATCAACCTTTATCTGTGATAAACACAGGATCATATGCTGAATCAGGGACAGGATCATACAATCAACAAGTTAACCACTTGATTACCCAAGTCAAGGTTCTCCCAGGGTTTAAACCACAGGAGTTCTGGGCACCCTGATACAGACATTGTAAGGCATATGAAGTTGACATCATGAAACAAATACCAAGAGATAAGTATTCCAAGATACATTTCATGAGAAGATAAACATGCTGAACCAAACATCATTAGGCATATGTGAGACAAATAAGAGACATACATTATCCATAATTGCATTAGGCAATAGCATTATACCAGTAAGCAAATACACAATCATTTTGGATGGTACTTTGGGATATAAATGTACTATCTCATTCACACCTACACCACAATGCCAAGGTTCCCTTTGCAGCCAGACCTGGTTTACAAACACCATCAAATCATCACCATCATCATGTGCTCTTTTCCCCACTGGGTGAAATCATTATCCACTCCAGGAGGTAATCAAGCTAAATTGCTTAAGCAATATTTCACATGTGAAACAAGCACATATGAAAGAAAACATGTATTTTCCATCATAAATCTGCATGAGCCATACAATATATTCAGCCAACTAAGACACAGGTTCGAACACATATTGTCCCTTTTTGGAACACAGTTTATTTGAACCCAAAACCAGTGTTGCAGGAAACAAATGCCATATCTCTTCTGAGGTAAACTGCATTCAAGGTAAATCTTAGAAAGAGCCCGTTGCAGTACTCATGAGCTTAAAATAGCCACCAGGCCTTACATGACTTTGTAATTTTGGAGTGCCAGGCATGTTCCGCAAACCTGGATATAATGTTTGTCTTTACTTCTGCTAATGTGAGAGGTTACTTATAAATTCACCATCATCACTCACTCAAACATTCTCAGCATTTACAAGGAAAAAGATACACGTCACTCACACATTCTGATCCAGAACTGACAAACGTAGACTCCAAGAGCAGTTTACAGTTGGTCTAAGAATGAGAAAGATAGGCATTCACATAGAATCTAGAATGCACAAGGTTTGCGAATATGCATTGAAGGTAATGTACAGTCGTCAAGCATACGCAAACAGTCACAGCAGGGGAATGATAGACAATTGGAGTATCCAGCGCGGGAGACCTGACAGGCTGAAGAAGCAACATTCAGAATAACTTCGCAATGAAGTTCTGGTTTCACTTTCACATTTTCTCATAAAAATACTCAAACATTGCCTCTTTCTCCCCACCAGACATTCTCACAACATATATAATAATGTTATAGAGGTACCTGAGGTGTGGAAAAATCACATCCTACAGAATTATTGGGCACAAAAGGGTCACCCCATCTTTGATAGCACCGCTCCGGTTGATATCAAAATGTCTACTGCTGGGCTATTAGATTTGGCCTACAAAAAACGCGTTACCACCCAAGGGTTAGCCAATCAAGAGCTGGGCATGCGCCTTCTCTCTCTCCCCACCCAGTTCGAGAACATTCCATGCTATTTATAAACAGGCTATCCGGATGGTCTCCATTCAAGATTAAAAGCATTTAGAGAAGTGTGGTGGACTGGGGACGCGGATGACTGACCCATCATGTAACAGTGTGTAATGAGCATGAAATGTGTTTCAGTTAGTGGTGAGGGTTCCAAATGTTGCTGTATGTAGCCGAGGCGCGGTGTTGGGGTGAGCGCCCAACATTGCTCAAATACCTCAATGGCTCGTGAATACATAACCTATGCAGCAAAAGTCCAACTCCTGGCCTTCACGTGGCGGACCTGTTTAAACTAACAGGAGAAGGGGCGACGGCGAGTCTCTGGCGCCGGAAAATAACCAGTATGCTCTAGATGTGTATGCACGTACATGCATGCGCAGACAGGTGTGTGCGCGCGTACACATCTACACTCGAGTGAGACCACAGTCTGCTCTAGCAAAGAAAGGTGCTGAAGACGGAGGCAACCAGCCAAGAGGCGCACCACAGAAATCAGGATGCCACGCAATCACGCAAAATGGAATATGTCGACTACTGCTAATCGTTATGGTGCTCGCCCTGCTTTGGACCCCCAGGCAGGTGCAGTGCCGGGCCCTATGTCTCGAAAGGGTCCAACCCCAACTACTGGAGGTCCTTCTCAGATGTCCTGTGGAGCCAGGGGACATGAGAATAGGACGACTGGCCATACTAAACGAAGACTTAAAATAATGCACTGGAATGCGGAGGGAGTCAGCAACAAAAAAATAGAATTAGAAAAAATCTTGGACCAAGAAAAAGTAAGCATATGTTGCTTGCAAGAAACTCACCTCAATGAAAATATAGCCTTCAAAATCAGAGGCTACCAGTGTTACCAATCTGACCGAAAGAACAGGCGAAAAGGTGGGATACTGACCCTTGTAAGAAATAACATCATGGCTTCCCAAATCAAAGTCTACATGGAAGGGGCTGAGTATCAGACACTTAAACTTAAGACAGGTAATACAGATCTACATCTGATCAATTACTACTGTCCAAGTGACCGCCCACAGGCACTGGACACTCTACCACTAAAAGAAAAAATGATTGTGTGTGGCGATTTCAACAGCCACTCGCAGAGCTGGGGCTATGATCACATGGACCAGAGAGGAGAGAGACTGGAAGACTGGCAGGATGAGAATAGATTCATGTTGATTAACAAGCCGTCCGACCCACATACTTTCTACTCGAGATCATGGCACTCTACAACTACACCTGACCTGGCTTTTCATTCACCAGACCTGGAGTGGAACATTACACGAACTGTTGGGAAACAACTTGGTGGCAGTGACCATCGGCCAGTCTTTCTAACCGTAGAAAATGAGCTTGTAAGTGAAAGCAGCACCCTCTCGAGGTGGAACTACAAGAAAGCAGACTGGGCAATGTACAAGCATCGCACCAGCATACTGGTTAGAAACCTGAACACTGAGAAAGACATAAATAAAGCAGTTGAAGAGTTTGGGAAATGCATACTACAGGCAGCGCGAGAAACAGTACCAAGAGGAGCCCGTAAACAATATAAACCCTACTGGAGTAGTGAACTGGAACAGTTGCATAATGATGTTGAAGTGTGTAGAAAGCAAGCAGAGGCCACACCCAGCCAAGAGCACCACAATAAATTCCAGCATGCAAAAGCCAAATTTCAAAGGGCCAAGCTGCAGGCTAGATGGAAAAGCTGGCAGGAGAAAACGGAGTCTCTGAACTTTGAAAGAGACACAAGGAAATTGTGGAAGCTAATAAAACAGCTTAATGACGAGGGCACAGGGAGAAACTCAAAAATTGCACTACATCAAGATGGAAAAATCTTAACAAGAAAGCAAGCAGCTGACCATTTTGCGGACTCGTTCGCACAAGATAGCAATATCAAAATTAGTCCAGAGAAACAACAAGAGATTCGAGAGAAACGACAACATACAGGACAGAAGGAAATAGTACATGAGGTTCTGGAGGCACCCATCACAATCAGCGAATTGGAGCTAGCCATATCAAAACTGAAAATGAGAAAGTCACCAGGAGCTGATGGTATCTCCAATGAAATGATCAGGAACCTAGGAACAGAGGCCAAAACAAAGCTGTTGCAGATCTTCAATAACAGCTGGACCTTAGGCAGTGTTCCACAAGCCTGGAGAGAAGCAATCATGATACCCCTCCTAAAATCAGGGAAAGATGGTTCCATTACCTCTAGCTACAGACCAATTAGCCTCACCAGCTGTCTCTGCAAAACACTGGAGCGCATCATCAATCACAGACTGCAGTGGTACATTGAAAGTAAAAACATCCTTGTGCCACAGCAGGCTGGCTTTAGGCAGTGCTACTCTACGGAAGATTAGACAACCTACCTCTCTCAAGAAATTGAGGATGCATTCCAAGAGAAGAAGCTGGTGCTTGCGCATGGATAGATCTGAAGAAAGCCTTTGACAAAGTCTGGAAAGAAGGTCTGATGAAGAAACTGAAAAACTGCAAAGTCAATGGAAGAATGTACAAATGGGTGAAAGCATACTTGCACAACAGAAGAGCCCGAGTACAGATAGACGGACTCAAGAGCAAGAAAGTACTACTGCGTCACGGTGTCCCCCAGGGCGGAGTCTTGTCCCCCACACTTTTTCTAATCTTCATCAATGATCTTGTTGCTCACCTACCGCATGGAATTAAAGCGGCAATGTACGCCGATGACCTGGTTCTATGGAGCACAAATGAATATGCATCAGTGGCCACCAGATTGCTACAAAGAGCTGTAGATACATTTACTGCATGGGCAAATAGATGGTGTGTCAGCATAAACACTGACAAGTGCAGCACCACCCTATTTACCCTCTCTCCAAAACAAAAGGCAGGGATCATCCAGATAAATGGAACACCCCTAAGAGAAGATAAAGAACCAACATACCTTGGAGTAACATTTGATGGCAAGCTGACATGGAGAAAGCACATCAACAAAGCAGTAGCAAAAGCCAGAAGGAAAATAGCCATCCTGAGAAAGCTAAGTGGAACCACATGGGGAGCCAGTACGAAAATACTTAGCAAAGTTTACCAACAGAGCATACGACCACACCTGGAATATGGGTCAACTGCGTGGTGTTCAGCATCAAATACCACACTACAAGAGCTGGACAAGGTGCAAAATCAAGCACTTAGAGTCACCACAGGAGGGATGAGATCAACCCCTATAGTGGAAATGGAGAAGATGGGGAGGACACAGGCACTGAGTGAGCGCAGAGATACGAAAACGCTAATACAAGCAGAAAAGTTCCTCAGCTTGCCAGGCCACCCTATGAAGAACAGATTTGAAAACCTAGCTATGGGGCGGTTGAAAAGAAGTAGTTTTATCCACCAGGCCAAACGACTCTGCAGAGAAACCACTGATCTGCCCACAGTTGGTATCCCCCTAACAACTATTCCAGAGCGAACTCCATGGAAAGATGAGCATAGACTATCGTTACAAATCCAGACAAAAGTGAGAGGAATATTTGACAAGGAAGAACAGAACAGTGTGCAGCGCAGAACAGCCACTCTCAGCTTCCTTGATGAAGAATACCCACAGGACCTCTGGATCCGAGTCTACACAGATGGGTCAGCACAAAATGCTGTTCGAAATGGAGGAGCGGGAGTGTACATAGAATACCCAAATAATACTAGGGACACAGCCAGAGTACCGACAGGAAAGTACTGCCATAACTATGATGCCGAAATTGAGGCAATCAAGATAGCAACAGAGAAATTACTAAATAACAGCAATGGTACACAACCTGTGGTGCTACTAACAGATGCAAAATCAGTACTCGAGGCGCTCCTCTCTGGGAAATTGCCAGTACTAAGGACACTACTTTCTGAACTTAGCAGTCAGCATAAAGTCACCATACAGTGGATACCATCCCACTGTGGAGTACCCGGAAACGACAGAGCTGATCAATTGGCTAAGGAAGGAGCCAAAGAGGAACAGCCTGATGTGCCCGTTACATACCACCAAAAGAAAAGAATGATCAAATCAGTCAGAAAGCCACCAAAACCTGCTCAAGATGACTACCACATTATGGACAGACCAGAACAAGTCATTATTCTGCGCCTCAGAACAGGACACAATAGATTACGCAACCACATGTATACAAAATTCAAGATTGGTGAAACAGCCATGTGCACATGTGGATTGGCGTCGCAGACAGCAGAGCACATACTCCAAGACTGCCCAAAATATAACATATCTAGGCAAACCTTCTGGCCTAGAGAGACGACAGTGGAAGATAAACTCTATGGACCACTGTGGGAACTGAAAAAAACAGTTCAATTCATGCAAGAGACGACATTGCAGATATAGACATATTTCAAGCGAACAAAAGAGAAGAAGAAGAAGTTAGTGGTGTTGTAAAGCTGACTCAATCAAGTGCCGTCTCCACAATGAAGGTTGGCTACACGAAGCTAACTGGCGCGTGCCAATTTGTTGCGTGGGATTTTTTCGCGAGAACAAAAATCTCCGCACGGCAGGTGTTAATAAAAACTCGTCACGCAAAAACAAATTGATCACGTTTATTTTATTCTGTCACGGCACTTCCGGCGTGATCATTTTTACCGGAAGTGGCGTTGACTGACACACACGTTTGATTATCGTGCGTGTGTGCATGCATGTGTGCGTGTGTGGATGTATGTGTGCATGTGTGGATGTATGTATGCGTGCGTGTGTGCCCCATTATGCACCTACTACACCTATTCATCGTTGGTATGGTGGACGGCCCTCTGGTTCATATTGAGGACTTAGCTTCATCCCTTTATAGAGTAGCAGCTTGATGCCGGTCGTCTTTTCAAACTTCCGAAACATCTTATGAAGCGCATCTAGTGTGCAATGCTCACACATCTCATATGGTTTCCTAACACCCCTCTCACAGAATATGCACTCTTCCATCACCTCGCCCCGCTTTGCCTGCTCATCGTGCCGAGAACAATAAAGGTCAATGCATGGGCGGCCGCAATGAAGTTCTGTGCCGAGCTTTGGCCACTCACATCCATAGGTCTCCATCTGTATGTGCCCAATAAGTCAACCTCTAATTCGACGCGCAGCCCAGCGCCCCTAATATTTTTGGGAGGGGGTCCTGGCTGTTGCAATTTGTGTTGGTGGTGCCACGGCGAGAGAGCCTGCCCGCTCGCCGAGTGCTCCCGTTTGTATTTGCATGTTTCTAGCGGTGCCCATCTTGATATGGCTGGTTGGTACCGCTCTAATTTTGTATCGCAGTATAGTCACCCCCTATAACAAAATATGGTTGCCCACACTCGCTGTTGCCCTGCCGAAAATTACGCTATAGTTAACAGCCGTGGGTATCCATCTCGATATACACAAGGGAGGGTGGGTGTCTAATTCGTCGGTAGGTTGTTTCGCGCCCTCTCTAGGCTCTGTCGGATATGCGGCGGGGCTCGTTCCAACCCTTGGACATAGATCACCTTAACGCCTGTTTCTTCTTCAAGACGCCGGAATATTTTTTCCGTAATCTCTGACGCAGCGCGGGCACCCCCTTTCACAGCACTCATCTATCAACACGCCACACAATATTTCCACGGTGTGTCGAAAGCAAAAGCCGCTACCTCTATGGGGGGCGACCGCAGCGCACGCCAAGCTTGGACCGCTTACAACCCTCCATTTTTAGGTATGAGGGAGGTGTCTAATTCGTTGGTCCCCGCCGCGCTGAGCGAACGTCTGGCTATGAGAAATATATCGAGTCAGAATGATACTACTGTGGCAAGACCGCCGGGGTTTGGACTGGTTTGCCACGATAGATATTATCCCCAGCCTTTGCTCCAACCACCTCAATAGCACTCTACATCTACCAGGCCCCACACAAGCCGGGACAGCTGGACCTCCCCTCCCTCACCTAGGGTTCCCTACCCCAAGGGGGCTCGGACAAGACATCAGTCATATCACTGCACAAAGTCATAACTAAGAGAACAAAAATTTAATTCTGAACTAAGTCAACCACAACACAGAGAAGGATGGCTGAAAGCCAGACTAGAAGGAACTATGTACAAGAGCATAGATGCAGATGAGGATTCTTCATCATGGAGGCGGACGATAGCTCGTGCGGTTGTCCAGTCGTGGTAGCGACTCACCCAGGCTCCTCCAGTGGACCGGAACTCCAAGGTCTGCTGCCTCTCCAAAGTTCCTTCTTCCCACAGAGAACCAGTCACGGGCTGATCAAGCGCAGTACCACTGCCTGACTGACACTGCACCGATGAACAAGGATCCTTCCTTGCTGTCGTACTATTTCGCTCGTCACACTCCTGATGAAGTCTGGGCCGACCCTAGAACATTAGTGGTCTCCCACTTGCAGAAAAAGTACATGTAGCACCGTATCAAAATACACAAGACCCTGGTCACTCTTCTATCTCATAAGTGACCCACACACTGATATGTCACCTACAAAATGAGCGGTTGCTCCACATGAACACAAAATGTCACTGGCAAAGTCTATCAGGTGAATAAACACTTCACCTTATTTCCATGTCCTTGGATCAATAGATCTTCACACAGTCTCATGTAAGTACCCTGATCGATGGGTATCAATCACAACTTAGCATACACTGTCAACAGTTCACCACGTTGGCATGAGGTAGCTCCTGTAGCAGAATGTGTATGTTAGGTGGGCAAAGCTACAGCACGCTTGAGCATCAGGATGGAATGGGAAGAAAGATGCTCAAGTCGTGACGTAGTTTTTGTTAGGAGTTAGTCAACATCTGGGACTGGAGGAGAGAGGTCACCATAATGTCGGAATTGAAATAAGATTGTTGTAGTGGTCATCAATGTGAAATAAAACTCCATTTATATTTAACCAGAGATCTCGTTGGTCCTCTATGTGTCTGCTTTGTTATAGAGGACTAAATGGTGCCCACGACTCAGGATCGGAACCTGGAGTGTCGCGGAATCTCAATACGCTGTCCATGTAACACATCGAAGTAACTACAAAGTTTTGAAGATCTTTGTTCTGCTTGCATCAATTACCCAGAGACAGGATTACGGCACGGTTCTATACTTGTATTGAACGTTAAAACGAAGTTGATAAATGGCCACTACGTCGTCTGTGAGAGTTACAGCAGCCAAAAGCCCGGCTAGGGGTGGTTGTCTGTAAATATTCTTCAGAATCCTCGCTGTAAGGACCTCTTGTCAAGAATCCTCGCTGTACAGGCAGTCATTATCAGCTGAGATATGAAAACCGGCTTGCCAGGGCGGGTTGCTGTACAATGGTCATCATCTTGCTGAGCAAAAGAGTGAGAAAAACCAGCACGTTTTTTCTGGATCCTTCGAAATAAGAGGCTCAGGAAAAAGAAACTTCAAGGCAAATCGAATTAAGTAGCAGTTATCTACTTCGCATCAAGATTGTCTGGAACGAACTGAAAACCGTTGAATCGTGACCTTGAGAGTTTGAAGAAACAAGTCAATCACTCATTTGAAGAATAAGAAGAAATGAGAAGGTCATCAACAGCAGCGATATCGTCAGGGGACTCTCGGAAGTGGGAGGGGCAGACTGGGCTGCCGACCTACTGAAGAGGGGACCCAAATTATCGCTTTAGTGAGCTACAGTTCTCAAGACGTCGCTTTGATGTGCCCTGTTATCGGGTGAAGAGAAGGCTCAAATCTGGTAGGGGCTCAACCAGGGGCTGAAGTACTGAAACGTTGGAAGAAGAAACTACCTGAAGTGCGTGATCGGTTGGAGGAGCATTTCAACTAACACAGACTCCTAGCGTGTGAATTCTACCTGACAGCGAACATAGAGGAATCCGTCTTTCTTGGATCGGGAGCAGAGATTAGGGTAATTTGTAAACCTTAAATATCATTTTAAGTACTATTGACTGGTTGAACAATTCTTAGTGTGTAAAGTAACAACGGTCATGTCTTTAAATTAGATAGTTATAAATGTGAATTTGATTTTATTGGTATATACAGAAATATTTCAGCATGACAGAACAAGATTCATTGGCACAAGTTTTGACGGGGGTAGGAACAGTGATAGATAGACTTAATACGGTCATGAAACAACAAGGAATGGCAACTGAAATTGTTAAGTTTAGTGGACAGGCAAGAGATTTTAAGAAGTGGGTAACTTCCATAGAGAAATATGCATATTTGGTGTCAGCATCAGATGAAGAGAAAATGAGACTTGCTTATCAGGCAGCAACAGAACCGGTTTCAGATCATATCCGAAGAAAATTAGAGGCTAGAGTAGATGAGACATGGGAGCAGTTCAAAGACGACCTGGCCCATAAGTACGCGGAAATAACGGACCCACAACATGCGTTTTCGGTGTTGACACAGTCTAAACAAAACAATGGAGAGACGGTACAATTGTTCAGCGATAGGTTGATTAACCTGGCTAAAGAAGCATTCTTAGGACAGAATGTACGAGGAGAAGAAGTGGAGAGGATGTTAGTCAGGATTTTTGTAGATGGCATAAAATCCGATGGACTGAAGTTTAAGCTGATGAGAGAAAACCCC
The DNA here is from genome assembly GCA_963921405.1 of Cepaea hortensis. Lineage (NCBI taxonomy): Eukaryota > Metazoa > Mollusca > Gastropoda > Stylommatophora > Helicidae > Cepaea > Cepaea hortensis. Next base: position 1,364,822 of record OY992876.1, on the reverse strand, counting down.
GAGAGGTTATCACAAGCTGTAGATATTGCGGTACAAGAAGAAAATTTGAGACGTAGATTTAGATTGAGAACAGGACGAGAAATAGGAACTAGTCGAGAAGACAGGATTGAGGAGCCTATGGAGATAGGACAAACAAGGTTCGGATGGAATAGGAGAGGAGGTATACAGACGTTACAAGGTAGTAATAGAAATGCTTATGATGAAAGAAGACAAATGAGGTATCCTACAAGTGAGACAGTAGGTAACACAAATAACACAAATATAGTCTGTTGGTTTTGTGGTCAACGCGGACACGTTTCTCGTTTTTGTGATAACAGGCATGTCCAGTCGAATACACAAAGTAGAAATGGCAATAGCAGGTTGAATAGGAATGTTGAAGATAGACACAGAAATTTTACAGGTACAAGAACGCAGGAAAACCGGCGCCCTACCTATTAAATAGGACCTGTAGTAGGAGGGAAAATAACAAGGTCCCAAGGTTTAAAGAATATGTTAATAACAGGCATAGTAGGACGAGTAGAGAATACTTTCAACTAGATGAAATCAAACAGTTTACAGAAAATAAAACAGATCATAGCTCATGTATAATAGAAATAGGAAAATATAGAGTTCGTACATTAATTGATTCAGGAGCTCAGGTTAGTGTAATTAAAGAAAGTTTTTTATATAAAATAATGAGAAATTGTAGAATATTTAAGAGTCATAATAATCTTCACTCTGTTACAGGACAGAATTTACAAGTAATTGGACAAACAATGATCAATTTTAAATTAGGAGGGATCAACGTAAGACATCTTTTTCATGTAGTGAAGGATTTAAATAGAAACATGCTTATAGGAAGAGATTTTTTAAATAAAAAACGGAGTAAGACTTTTCTTTGATTTACACAAATTAAAATTCAAGGACGTATATGTAGATATGGAAGAAGACATGCATATATCAGCACTAGTTAGAGTTAAAATGTCCACGACGTTAAAACCACAGTCGGTTAATTTGATACAAGCAAAGGTAAAGAGAAACCCATATTATGTGGCAGGACACACAGTTAGAATCACTGAATTGCAAAAGGAAGTAATTGATGAGCCTGGTCTAGAAGTTCCGGATGGAATAATATCATTAGATAAACACTTAACCTTTCCAGTAATGATTATTAACAACACAGGTAGAGAAATTACATTATACAGAGGATGTGTAATAGCCAAACTAGAACATAACATTAGTGACATATTGGCAACGGATAGAGTAGAAATGCCGGGAACAAATTATTCAGAAACTTCTAGTGAAAGAATTAATAAAAGACGCGGACGCGGAAGAAGAGGGAACGTACAAAAGGATGAATTGATCCATCCATTCAGAAGAAATACAGCCCAAATACATTCACTAGACAAAATGACAAGGGAACAAGAATTGTTGGCACAGTTAAAAGCTCCACCAGAAAATAAGAAAGTATTAGAACAACTTATAAAAGAAAATCAGGATGTATTTGCAATTAATGATTTAGAATTGGGAAGGACAAAAACAGTTACAATGGAAATAGATACGGGAGACCATCCACCAATTAGTTTAAAACCGTATAGAACTCCCTTAAGGAATAGAGAAATTGTTGAAAAGGCAATAGAAGATATGTTGAAAGCAGGAATAATAACAAGATCGAAGTCAGAGTGGGCATCTCCGATCGTAATCGTGACCAAACCTGATGGTTCACATCGATTCTGCTGTGACTATCGGGCGTTGAACAAAATCACTAAGAATGTAGCGTACCCACTGCCGGTGATTGATGATATTTTGGGGTTGCTTAATGGCTCTACATTCTTCACGACGCTAGACGCAAGATCAGGATTCTGGTGTATCCCGATGTCGGAAGATGCTCAAAAGAAAAGTGCTTTCTGTACTCATATGGGTTCTTGCAAATTCTTACGAATGCCATTCGGGGTTCGAACGGCTCCATCTCACTACATGCTGTTAATAAATGAGGTATTAGAGGGTATGCAAAAGTTTGCATTGGCATACATAGACGACATTCTAATCTATACAGCAGGGGATGTGGATGATCACTTAAAACATGTAAGATTAGTATTCGACAGATTAAGAGTACATGATGTTAAATTAAAGCTTAGTAAATGCGAGTTTTTAAAAACAGAAACAAAATATTTGGGGTATATTATTAATAGAGACGGAATTAAACCAGACCAAGACAAAATAAAGGTTATTAAAGAGTTACCTCCTCCAACTAACGTAAAAGAAGTGCGTGCTTTTATTGGAACCTGTGGGTATTATAGGCGCTTTATCCCAGGGTTTTCAAAAATAGCAGAACCTATTACTAACTTAACGGGCAAATACGCTAGATTTAAGTGGGATGATGAGTGTCAAAAAGCGTTCGAGTTTTAAAAAAACAGCTTAACAGTAGTACCGCTATTGACGCATCCAGATTTGAATAAACAGTTAATACTATATACAGATGCTTCAGATAATGCAATAGGAGCGTGTTTGGTTCAACCATATGAAGGAAAAGAATCTGGAATACCAGGGGTTAAAAATGAAAGGCCAATTTATTTCTTGTCTCATAAACTTAGCAGGTCTCAACGGAAATGGTCTACTATTGAGAAGGAGGCTTATGCTATACACTATGCTCTCCAAAAACTAAATTACTACTTACATAACGCAAATTTTGTTATTAGAACTGACCATATGCCTTTAAAATCTCTGTTAGAAGCTCCAGTGCAGAACAGGAAAATACAGACGTGGGCATTGAATCTACAGGGATACAATACAAAAATTGAATACATACCAGGTAGGATTAACACATGTGCTGATTTATTGTCTAGGATCCCGTATCCACAGTCATCAGGAGACACAGAAGATGAAGGTGAACCAGAGATCGACGACCGAAACTGGCAAGTAAATATATTAGATTCTGCCATAATAAATAGAGAAGAGTTTGAGAGTTTACCATCGGATCAAGAGTCTGAACCTAGAGCAGAAGACCCACATTTAGCACAATTTAATATGAAAGAAGAACAAGAATTAGATCCAAAAGTCTTACAAATAAAACAGAAATTAAAAGAAACGGAGGAGAATAAATATAAGAAGAATTATTTAGTTTTGCAAGAGGATGAACAGTTATATTATATGAGTGAAAGGAACGAACAGCTAAGGAAATATATTCCAAAACATTTGGAAAATGAAGTTTTAAAAGCATATCATGATGAGAATGGTCATCTCGGTCGTGATAAATTGGTGAAAGCACTTACGAGTAAATATTATTGGCCGAACTTATTTAAATCTGCTTGTAAATATGTAGATACGTGTGAAAGATGCAGATTAAGGAATATGAAAACAATTAAGTGTCCCTTACAAGATACAGATATTCCTCAGTTTCCTATGCAAAAAATTAGTTTAGATATATCGGGTCCTCACCCTAGAACATTGTCAGGGAACGTGTATTTAATTCATATAGTAGACGTCTACAGTCTTTGGCCGGAAGTTTATGCAATCCCAGATAAGAGCGCAGATACTGTCATTAATATTTTTTTACAAGAATTCGTACCAAGATTTAGTTGCCCACAAAGTATACTTACGGATAATGGTAAAGAATTTGTAAATAAAAAATTTGAAAAGTTATTAAAAGATTTGAATATAAAACATATAAAGACCTCATACTATAGACCTTCTTCAAATGCTAAGAACGAACGACAACATAGGACATTATACGATATTATAGCAAAGATTGTTGATGAACATGAAAAAGATTGGGATCTATTCTTAGGACCTGCGCTTAGTGCTATACGCACAAATCAAAATGAGAGCACGGGGTTTTCACCATTCTATTTAATACACGGGAGAGAACCAATACTACCTATAGATAATCTGTTAAAACCAAGACGGAAATATATGGGGGAAGACTTTCAAGAGACCATTATACAAGAAATGCATAAAGCACACGTAAGATTAAAGAATAATATAATTAAAGCTAGAGAAAGACAGAAAAAGTACAAAAACGTGAATACAAAATTACAGGAGTTTAAAGTAGGTGATAGAGTTTATTACAAGAAGCATAGAAGGAACTCTAAGTTTGATGCTCGTTGGGTCCAAGGTTATTACGTTTTGGAAAAGCTAGGAAATGTATCGTATAGTATCAAGAACCAGATCACGGGACATGTGGCAAGGGCACACGTGGAACACTTAAGAAGGGATGATGATGAGAAGGGAAATAATAATTATAATAATAATTATTATTCAGACACCGGATACTTAGATGAACAAGTCGTCAGGGGAGCTACAATAACCCCAGGTTTTAGAAAAGATCCAGCACAAAATCAGTTAATAACAACTCCAGTTTACGATGATACTCAAGAACAGACAATACCGAAAACGATAGAAGAAGAAAATGTCAATGAGAGTCATTATGATAGTATAGAATCTATGGAAGAGGAAATAGGTGCTCCATTTAAGAATACTAGACAAGCAACGAAAAGAAGAATGGATAAACAAAGAGAAAGAGAAGTAAAAAGACAGAGAAGAATTAGAGATTATTCAACAAGCGGTGAAGATATGCCTCTACTAGAAAGGTCCTTAAGAAATAATGATAGACAAATTAGATGGGATATTGAACGGAAGAAATTAGCGGCTGCTAGCGAGAGACATACAGATGAAGAAGAGGAAATGGATGAAAAGTCAGAATCAAATAGTAGTATGGAAGAAACTAATAAGTTATACGAAGAAGAAGATATTGATGTGGAGATAGCACTTATTCAAAGAAACTTGGAGTTATTGAAGAAGTGGAAACGTAAGAAGTAAATGGATAGAAAATACTGCAGATAGCAAGATATAAGTTTCATGATTTAAAAAGGAAAGAGATACTTGATGAAGTATATGAGACGGTAGAAATGGAAAAGGCTTCTATTGATATTTTTCATAAATGGTCTTGAGGAGTAGTTAAGCATTAAGATAACTAATATAGATGTAGGTTCGAGTGAGGCATATATTTTTTTTCTCTCTGTGATGGAATTGCTGGTCGATTTTATGTTTCAACTTCTTGAGTTTTCTTAGATAGATAAGTTAGTCAATGGTACAGCAGGTAGATGTACTCTATAATAAATAGACAAGTTTTTATTGGTGCTAGAAATACCGTGGTTAATGGTAATGATTAAGAAGTTGCTACAAATGAAGGGGAAACAATTGGTGTGTCGAACCACAGGTTCTATTGGTAGATAGTACGCTCATTGTTAGCTAAAGACTTTTATGGAAAGAACAGATATTGTTTTAAGTTAGGAATTGGTCTGTAGGTAACAGATATATATACTTGGCAGTGAGTTGTTTTGTTTTCTCGGTTATAAAAATAGTGGAATGACTTGTATGAATAGATATGTGTTACATTGGTTCGTATAGGAGGCCAATGTTGATGGGTCACTTTACGTAGTTAATTCTAAGTGAATTATATTTTTTTTAAAACCTTCTCTTTAGCGAGAAGACAGTTGTTTTATTGAATCTGAGTTTTTAATGCCTCATATATAATATGTTTTTTTTTGCTTGATTTGGTCCTGTAAAATGATTGTTATTATTTGATTTTAGAATAGGATTATTGTGTTCTTAGACTTTTGCGTACAAACTATTGGTCCGTAAAAGAGACCATTAGTGTTAGGTAAAACTAGAATATTTTCTTCTGATTTGATAAGATGCATGTTATATTATTTTAAAATGTGTTTTTCTTTGAATGAGTTGATATCTTTAATTAATATGAGGGGAAACATAAATTTGTGTAAAAAACTACTTGGGGGGTATGATGTCCTGTTTTGATTTTATTTCGCTTCACTCATAATTTAAATAAGTTGTTTTGTGTATTAGGTTACCTTGTTAGTAAATATGTTACAAATTTAATTAAGTAAGTTTAATTTTCAAATAGTTATGGTGTTGGCTAGAATAAAGAAAATACATGGGGCTTTATTTAAGACCCTTCGTTCAGAAAAGAGTTAATAAAACTACTGAGGGCTAATAGAGAGACACATTCTCTTTGTGAATATTATGTGATTGTGATAATCGGCATTAAGAGGTTCTTATGGATATGAAGTATTAGAAAGTAAAATAGGAGCTGCATTAAAGTCAGCATTATATGAAGATATAAGGTTGGGTATATGAAAAAAAAAAAAAAAGGGGGGGGGGAGACTGTGAATGGCAGCATATAAGCTGGGGTATATATAGGTAGACAAGAAAGCAGATCATGGGATGTGAGGGGGAAAGATATAGGAGCTGTGAAAAATCAGCGTTAATTAAATTAAAAATGTTCATGGAATATGAACATTGGCTCGTGGTCAAAGATGAGATAACGGAAATATAGACAAGATTGTGGATGGCAATATAAATGTTGAATATATAAATGTTGAGAAAACTTGATTTATCAACTTGATTTATAGTGAACAAAGATGTATTTCATAAGATGTATTTAAAAAAAAAAAAAAATTTTTTTTACAAATTTTTATTTTTTGGCAAGAGAGGTAAATGTGATTGTGTTGACTATTCATTCCTTTATGATTTTCACCGGGTGCGCACCCCTTCTTTACTTTTTCTAACTACATTGTTTTCTGTCTATCCTGTGTTGTGAAAGAGTGAGGAATTTCATAATGTCAAGTGTACGATAACGATTATACGAGCTGTTCTTATGATATATATATTTTGTACAGGAACTTTGAAGAGCCAAGAACGAACAAGAAATGTATAGTGGTTTACTATATGACAGGGGAAAGAGTTACGAATAGATTGTTTTACTTAAAATAAAGTTGGTTTGGGGAAGATTAGAGGAGTTATGGGAGGTAAGGAAAGAGAGGGAATAGAATAGGGGGATTGGGAGTAAAGACTTTTTAAAGGAAAAAAGTCTTTCTGAAACATAGGAAGGTGTAGCAGAATGTGTATGTTAGGTGGGCAAAGCTACAGCACGCTTGAGCATCAGGATGGAATGGGAAGAAAGATGCTCAAGTCGTGACGTAGTTTGTTGTTAGGAGTTAGTCAACATCTGGGACTGGAGGAGAGAGGTCACCATAATGTCGGAATTGAAATAAGATTGTTGTAGTGGTCATCAATGTGAAATAAAACTCCATTTATATTTAACCAGGGATCTCGTTGGTCCTCTATGTGTCTGCTTTGTTATACTCCCTACCTTAACAACCATGTCAACAGTTCACCACGTTGGAATTAGGTAGCTCCCTACCTTCACAAACATCCCCAGTCTCACCATAGACTTCCACATACCTTTCAGCTAACTTATTTACTATGTCTAGCCTTTCTGCCCCATTTTCCCCTAAGAAATTCCTTAAAGGCTTGGACATCTGCATTTTCATTTGATCCACCACCATCAACTCTCTCAGACTCTCATAATCCTCTTTGAAATTGGCCAACGCCATCCATTTCAACAGGTATGAGTTCAGCCTTACGCTATTGGCCGAGAACATCTCACCTGGTTCTCTCTTGGAAGTTCTGAACCTCCGCCTGTAAGCATGGGCTGTCATTTCGAATCTTTTCAAAAGAGCCGATTTCAAGGTTGGATAATCATTTTCCATCCCTGGGGGAAGACGCGCATACACTTCGTACGCGGTGCCACGGAGTCCTTGTGAAAGCTTAAGATTCCAACGCTCAGGCTCTAAGCCCATAGCTTTACACATAGCCTCAAACTTCTCTAAGAATTGATCTATCTTCTCTTAGTCCGGTTCAAATGGTGGAAAAGGCCATTTCATAGCCTGGTAAGCTGGTCTGCTGGCTGCTGATGAGCTAGGTAAAGCTACTCCACCTACTGCTCCCTCAGAATCACCAACAGATTTAGCCTCTACCTCAAGTTGCTTCATACGGAACTCATGTTCCATTTCCAATTTCCTAGCTTCTAATTTCTTAGACTCTAGGTCAGCTGCAAGTTTTTGTGACTGTTGGTCTGCCACCAACTTTTGCTCTTCAAGTGCTAACTTTCGAGCTTCAAGCTCAATTTCTGACTTTCTTCGCTCCCTCTCTTCTGCTCTGAAGTTTCTCTCTACTTCCAGTACATAGGCTTTGAACTCTTCACCTTCCAATCCCATCTCAGTTGCAGATGCCCGCACCTTAGCTAAATCTAAAGTACGAGTAGCCATGCTTAGTGTAACTTAGTATCAGTATAGATATGCAATACTCAATCACAATGCTAACTTAACTAAATGTCTGTCCACGTCGAAGAGAAAGGTATCAGTAGCCCTACTCGTCAAGTAGACAATAGGTATAGGACAGATGACACTATAACCTATTCCTACGAGATGTCAGAACAAAGAGAAGATCCCGGATGAGCCCCCACTCTATCTTGTGACAAGACCGCCGGGGCTTGGAATGGTTTGCCACGATAGATATTATCCCCAGCCTTTGCTCCAACCACCTCAATAGCACTCTACATCTACCAGGCCCCACACAAGCCGGGACAGCTGGACCTCCCCTCCCTCACCTAGTGTTCCCTACCCCAAGGGGGCTCGGACAAGACATCAGTCATATCACTGCACAAAGTCATAGCTAAGAGAACGAAAATTTAATTCTGAACTAAGTCAACCACAACACAGAGAAGGATGGCTGAAAGCCAGACTAGAAGGAACAATGTACAAGAGCATAGATGCAGATGAGGATTCTTCATCATGGAGGCGGACGATAGCTCGTGCGGTTGTCCAGTCGTGGTAGCGACTCACCCAGGCTCCTCCAGTGGACCGGAACTCCAAGGTCTGCTGCCTCTCCAAAGTTCCTTCTTCCCACAGAGAACCAATCACGGGCTGATCAAGCGCAGTACCACTGCCTGACTGACACTGCACCGATGAACAAGGATCCTTCCTTGCTGTCGTACTATTTCGCTCGTCACACTCCTGATGAAGTCTGGGCCGACCCTAGAACATTAGTGGTCTCCCACTTGCAGAAAAAGTACATGTAGCACCGTATCAAAATACACAAGAGCCTGGTCACTCTTCTATCTCATAAGTGACCCACACACTGATATGTCACCTACAAAATGAGCGGTTGCTCCACATGAACACAAAATGTCACTGGCAAAGTCTATCAGGTGAATAAACACTTCAACTTATTTCCATGTCCTTGGATCAATAGATCTTCACACAGTCTCATGTAAGTACCCTGATCGATGGGTATCAATCACAACTTAGCATACACTGTCAACAGTTCACCACGTTGGCATGAGGTAGCTCCCTACCTTAACAACCATGTCAACAGTTCACCACGTTGGAATGAGGTAGCTCCCTACCTTCACAAACATGTCACTCTGGTGTTCCCACCACGTATGTACTCAATGTCTTAGGTCACTGGACCACCTGTTGGCTTCAAAAAGGTAAACCAATGTAGAAACACTATTCAAGCATAAATGATACACGGTGTCCCATGACAACCCAGCCGGGCCGGAAACATAACAGAGTCCATGATGACCGGTAACAATGATCACTTTGCTCAACTTGAAAGTTCATGACCTTGCAATCACCAAGGTTTACACTGAGTTTCAATTTCACCAGTGCTTCACTGGCTAGAATCACCAGACGTTTCAGTGTTGGATCCCCTCGGGATTGTATGACACTCGTCGGACTCTTGGCGGAGGTCCTAACCTAGACCTACCGACATCTTCAGCACTCAGCTCCTTCCAACATTGATCTCGCAGAATCAGAAGACCACTCCCAGTATGGCCTCAATCAACTTCTTGATAGGCACTGGAATGAGTGGGCCCATAGAGCTCATGGTGAAGCTCTCGAATCTTCTTCAGTATAGCAATAACAGATTCTGAAACACGGAGAGGTTGGTGTGAGTACTCAACTACAACAAAGACTAACAGCATCTCCACCATGTCACCTGCCTCTCAGACATTCCTCATGTCTACCAACATGAGTATGAAATCATCACATCATAGATCTACTAGTAATCATAATGTATAGGCATAATGATATTAGAGAAAGCAATAGCACACCTGTTCAGTCAAGTAACACTTCTGGGCTACATATAACCCATAGCACCAGAGTCGACTGTATGACTCTGTCAAAGCATCTTTCACCTGGTGCCAGTCCAATCCGGTTTCATCTTCCATCATCAATCAACATATACACCTACTTCCCTTTCAGTGTAGTGATTACTTTATCGAGAAGGTGTCCAGCCGGACCTCTTCTTCCTGACAGACTCATCAATTCACCAATCCCTTAACCCATGGACTGATCAATGACACACATTAATAACTATATACCCATAATAAATTATACTCCTGATAATTCATTACTATAGTATTAACTAAGGAGAACTCATGAATTGTTACACTTAAATAACAAACTCATATCACAGCCATAGTGTCAGTTCTGGGATCCCTGTCCCAGATCCTGAGTTGCCCTTTTATTCACTGACTATCTTCCAGGTCAGTCATACCTGTGCCGGTCGAGCACAGCTTTGGTGGCCATCCACCATTACACTTTCCCACAGCTACTGTGGGTCCTGTGTACCTTGTCCCGTGACGACTTAAGTCACGTCATCCAATGTAGCAAGCCTCCAGACTCTCCACTACCATACTCTGGCTCCACCTTTTTTTGGGGGGATTATTCCCCTCATCTACTACTACTTCACGGCAGTATTCCCAGTACTCCATGAACAGAGTCAGGTTTCCAGAAGAGTAGAATATTAGAGACAGAAACGGGTTAGGTTCAAATCCTAGATTTATCTAGACACAACGGCCTCGAATTACGGAGTGCCGCATCACCCTCGATCGGGTAAGTTCAACCATCGGAAATGCTCGATCGCTTTGGGTCGGACCTGTAACCTAACGGGTTGGGCGTTCCGGCCTACCTCCCAGTCAGCTGCCTAGACAAACGTAAGATGGAACACGCATGGTCATTCTAGCGGACGGACATGAACACAAGCAGTAACAATAGTATCATAAATACTTCCTATCACTGTTATCCTACCGATGTAACACCATTCTGCTTACGCGGAATATCACTGTTATCTTCACACAGCAAATACACCACGGCCGCTCTCACCTTGATTCCTCGAAAAATCACCACCACTGATAGAACAAGTAAGTTACCATTCTAATGTCACGAAGCACATTACACATCTATAATAAGATCTAACTTATTATTTACAGCGTCTAGCATATCGCTGTAATGACTGACAACTTCCCGCCTTGTATGTGTAATTAATAAACCAAACAAGTAACTAATACACACCTGGTAAAGAACCGGGATCTCCCTAGCACAACGCAGTAATAATATATATATATATCACTGTCCCTGCCACTCATTTGTAAACAATCAGTTAACAAATATATCTATCTAAACACATGGGATTTTCACCAGTCCTCGAAAGCACATCGTTCGGCCTTATTTTATTTACACACTTCTCGCTGTGGAATAAGGCTTGGTCCGTAAGGTAACACATTACGTCGCTGAACGATAAAGGCTACTTAAATATGCAGACAGCCAGCTGTAAATTGTAACGCTATGCGACTACTCATTTCCAACGGCAATTTGTTCGGGGAGGTCGGCACGGCATAAAGACACCAGTTAAACAATAGAATAAGTATTCAACTAACCTGTGATTTAACAATCACCAACTTGACTGCAGATGTCCGCTCTGGCCGCGCATATTGACATCAAAATTGCAGCAGCCCTGTGGCTGTGATCTGTCTACGCTGAGGTCCGGCTGGCGACTGATCACGACAAACTCAGTGCGCCTTCAACTTGTCTACACGGGCCGCGTGAATTCCATGATTCATGGAGAAAACCAGAGTCACGATAAGTTCTTTCAACCCGTGCTGCATGAAGCACTCGTGAACCTAGAGATCTTGATCACGTACGTGCCATGCTATAAGTCCAGCATTCATAACAATTACATGAAAAATGTCCAAATAGCACGATCAATAATTTCGGCTCGACACAAACTTATAAAAGTAAACGAGCAAAGTTCAGAACTGGAACGGCAGGGAAATGACGAAGCCAACTGGTCACGTTGAAGATTTTGAAACGTAATAACATTTAATAAGTTCTCACAGTCAGTTTGAGATTTTCTATCAATTCTATCCGTACCTAGGTGCTTGTCGTTGCCAAGCGGGACCTAGTTCTATTTACAGGAACTCATTGATACTCAACACTAACCTGCTTACATAGAGATTGTACCTTCGCATCTTCCGTTGCCCTTCTGTCGTTCTGCCTGCAGTTCTCCTTTGCCGCTCTGCGCGATGTAGGTCTAGGTACCCCGTAAGTTATGTAGTGACACGTTGTAGCAAACCTTGTATATCTTCCTTCCCTGCTATCTCAGTCGCAGCCACTGTTTCATGTGCCAACACTATTCTACCGCCAATATTTGCATTTCACGGCCAGCTAGTACCTTCCCAATCAATGTCTTTTCTGTTGATCACTGACGTCACTCTCCTTTGTGTTCTTTATCAACAGTCTCTTAGTTTCTTGTGGTGTTTTCCTCTATATCATTTTCTACCGCATTTTCCGATGACGTCATTCTGTCTAAACGCCATGTGGCAGTATGCCCCCCTCCCTTTTAAAATGATGTAATCATTTTTTTACATCAAGAGAATTAACCTGACACATAGCAGTGCAGACACAATGACTTTTATCGGACTAGCAAGATGCTATGGACACCTATCCATTACCCACAAAATAAAAAAAATATATAACGGGCACGCCCTCCAATCTACACACCAACGGTAGATGTCGTGTATACAGCCCATGGGGAGGCTGTACTAACTAATCATAAAGATCAGTCCCTCATTTGTCCCTAAGGACAAGCGTCCTTCTCTAGGTCAAAACCTGGAGTAAGGGGACGTGAGGAATAAACAGGTACCAGTTGCATTTACTAGTGTCTTGTAACCATCTGTGCTATGTCAAGAATCTCAATCTCATTAAACGGGTAGGTGAGGTATTAGTATTATGACGTCATAATTTTAGGCGTAGTCGAGGTAAATGCTCCTTAGAGACGTCATCATAAACTCTTTGTGTAGGTGTGGCAATAACAACCGAGTGACAATATTATTTAACGGCGTATTTCATAATGTGGTGGCTATACTTGGCAATGGCGATCACAATGAGAATTGAAAAGTCTATGACCCATCATATGTATCATTAAGTACTAAATATGAACAATAATAATAATAAGAATATGTAACTACTTAACTTTATGAACTGGATTTATGTGAAATAATATATATATATAATTCTATGCTACGCATTAGCAATAAATTAATAATTGATTACTGAAATGAATAATGTTACTCAAGTAGTACAATTAATACTGACATATGTCGTTTTGCGACGAAAACCGTGTCTATTCTCATTTACTGTGTCAGTGTTCAACACATACACTCTCATCAATAGTCAGGTTTCGATCCACGAAATAGCACTATAACTATCAATGTTTACCGCGAATATGCTGTAATAATATGACATAACATTATTTTAGAAATACAAACGATTGTTGATAACCCAGAAGTGTTCAGGTATAGTTCATCAATTACAGCGCACATGGTCAATCACACTCGATTGTGCAGTGTCACTTGCCATGGCGAACAATGTCCCTGCCAAAGAACGAATTAAACCAACCATGTACATATCCGAATAACACTAATAAATTTCACATAATTCGCAATTTGTTGTTTTCAACAGTAATCTACCTGGGTGAATGTATGCAACATATGTTAATCAGCCTAACGAAAATCCAAATACGAACGCAGACAATAAGTAAGAAAATATAATATACATAATTTAATTTATTTATTTTTTTTTAGAGACGACTAAGAAGATCTTTAAGAATATTATCATCGTCTAGAATTTGGCAGATCTTAACATCGTAGACTTTCACAGAATAGTAATCCGCAAGAACTTCTACGAAATAAATAAGAAATATAATATAATTTAACAAGGATAAATATTTAAACCAATTAATATTCAGATTGATAATGCTAGTGATAACGTTAACCAGTAATGTGATAGCTAAAGTAGAGAATAGGTTTACGTTTGCTATCATAAGATTGTAAAATAAGGTATAACAGAGATAGTGTGGCAAATTCTGAAAAGTATAGCTTTATATCCGCGAAATTCAGAACAACTTCTTTTGTAAGACCCTAATGTATCTGTAGTGTATTATGTGTTGATATAAACCTAACACTTTCATCCCATTTTATTTTTCTATTTTTCCTTTTATTCTTTCTTTGATTCATTTTCTTTCTTTCTTTCTTTCTTTCAAATCTGTAGAATCTCTCTTCTGCACTCATGCCAATATTTGTACATTGTAACTTCGTTGATTGGAACAATGTAATTGTTTTCAGTCTTGTGTATCCTCTCTTGACTCGTGAGTATATAGTTGCAATGCCGCAAGTAATGTATGTTTTTAATTGTGCGTACATGTTTGTGGCATACTTTTTAATTTCAGCGTGCATATGTGTGATGCATCTCCTGACTTCTGTGTGTACGTATGTAATACATTTCTTGCCTTTTGTGTGTATATTTGTGCTACACTTCTTGCCTTCTGTATGTATGTTCCATCTCTATATCTCCTCTAGTACCTATATCCACGTGTAAATGGTATGTTTCCTGTCTATATAAACTTGATGCAGACTGGTGGTAGACACGATTCCTGACTTGACCAATAATTATACAGATAATTACTTTTGTGATTGGGTTCCGATGTTTTCCTGGCCAGTGCAAATAAGTGGCAAATGGCGGATGTGAATGAGTGGCTAGTTAGTAATATTTTCTGTTGGCACTCCCGGAAAAACGATGCACCCAAGGCTGCCATGCTATAAGTCCAGCATTCATAACAATTACATGAAAAATGTCCAAATAGCACAATCAATAATTTCGGCTCGACACAAACTTATAAAAGTAAACGAGCAAAGTTCAGAACTGGAACGGCAGGGAAATGACGAAGCCAACTGGTCACGTTGAAGATTTTGAAACGTAATAACATTTAATAAGTTCTCACAGTCAGTTTGAGATTTTCTATCAATTCTATCCGTACCTAGGTGCTTGTCGTTGCCAAGCGGGACCTAGTTCTATTTACAGGAACTCATTGATACTCAACACTAACCTGCTTACATAGAGATTGTACCTTCGCATCTTCCGTTGCCCTTCTGTCGTTCTGCCTGCAGTTCTCCTTTGCCGCTCTGCGCGATGTAGGTCTAGGTACCCCGTAAGTTATGTAGCGACACGTTGTAGCAAACCTTGTATATCTTCCTTCCCTGCTATCTCAGTCGCAGCCACTGTTTCATGTGCCAACACTATTCTACCGCCAATATTTGCATTTCACGGCCAGCTAGTACCTTCCCAATCAATGTCTTTTCTGTTGATCACTGACGTCACTCTCCTTTGTGTTCTTTATCAACAGTCTCTTAGTTTCTTGTGGTGTTTTCCTCTATATCATTTTCTACCGCATTTTCCGATGACGTCATTCTGTCTAAACGCCATGTGGCAGTATGCACTTGGGGGAACATTCTAGATTTCTCTATAAATAACTAGAATAGCGCCGCCCCGCACTACTTTTCTAGGGAAATCCCCTATTAATTGATATTAATTTCAAGGGAGACCAACGCATCGCACTCCCTTCAAAGGGATATTATGCAGAGATCTGCCGATCTGTAGGCGTTTCGTCACAACTACCGAGGCGAGCTTCTCTTGCTGGGGTCGGTTCGGACCCCCTATTTGACCCCTTAGGGGACCCCCTGTTGGACCCTCGAATCGGTCCAGCGCGCGAGTGTGGGGTGCTGGTATCAAGCTAATACCGGATATACTACTAAAGCAGTTTCTGATTTTCTAGACTCAGACTCTAATTCTGCTCTTCTCAGCTCCCTTTCGGCAGCTCTATCATCATGTTGGACATACTCTGCATACTTTGCCTCACTCCACTTTGTTAACTTATCACCAGTTAACTTCATTTTTAAACCAGATTCAATGAAATCGTTTAATGTAGACATGATGAACTATTTCAGATACAATGAATGTACAAACAAATGAATTATAAGGTGTTAGTAAATACAATAATTTGTACAATATTTATCACATACAGCTTGTGCCTAGACTTACATACAAAAGTATATATAAAAAAAGATAATACTTAAGTGAATTTGGAACTCTGGAGTATGATGGACCACTGTACCAGAGAATGGCTGCCTGATAGTTACCGCCTGGAAAAAAATGAACTTTACTTGCTAACGGTTTCGGATGACACAAAAACCTGTTGCTTTTTGGAAGAAGGAAATATTAGGACATGTACGTTTATGTGGTGTATGCGTTGTCAACTAAGTTTTGTAGGTTGGTGTGCTGTCGAGTATTTTTGTTAGTCGTAATATCGTCCGTTCAACACATTCAACAACTCACTTTCATATATCAGCTTAAATCATACATCAGGTTAGATCATACATCAACTTATATCATCGTGAACTTAGATCATACATCAGCCTAGATAATATATCAGCTTAAATCATACATCAGGTTTGATCATACATCAGCCTAGATAATATATCAGCTTAAATCATACATCAGGTTAGATCATACATCAACTTATATCATCGTGAACTTAGATCATACATCAGCCTAGATAATATATCAGCTTAAATCATACATCAGGTTAGATCATACATCAGCCTAGATAATATATCAGCTTAAATCATAGATCAGGTTAGATCATACATCAACTTATATTATCGTGAACTTAGATCATACATCAGCCTAGATAATATATCAGCTTAAATCATACATCAGGTTAGATCACACATCAGCCTAGATAATATATCAACTTAAATCATACATCAGGTTAGATCATACATCAACTTATATCATCGTGAACTTAGATCATACATCAGCCTAGATAATATATCAGCTTAAATCATACATCAGGCTAGATCATACATCAACTTATATTATCGTGAACTTAGATCATACATCAGTCTAGATAATATATCAGCTTAAATCATACATCAGGTTAGATCATACATCAGCCTAGATAATATATCAGCTTAAATCATACATCAGGTTAGATCATACATCAGCCTAGATAATATATCAGCTTAAATCATACATCAGGTTAGATCATACATCAACTTATATTATCGTGAACTTAGATCATACATCAGCCTAGATAATATATCAGCTTAAATCATACATCAGGTTAGATCATACATCAACTTATATTATCGTGAACTTAGATCATACATCAGTCTAGATAATATTTCAGCTTAAATCATACATCAGGTTAGATCATACATCAGCCTAGATAATATATCAGCTTAAATCATACATCAGGTTAGATCATACATCAGCCTAGATAATATACCAGCTTAAATCATAGATCAAGTTAGATCATACATCAGCCGAGATAATATATCAGCTTAAATCATACATCAGGTTAGATCATACATCAACTTATATCATCGTGAACTTAGATCATACATCAGCCTAGATAATATATCAGCTTAAATCATACATCAGGTTTGATCATACATCAGCCTAGATAATATATCAGCTTAAATCATACATCAGGTTAGATCATACATCAACTTATATCATCGTGAACTTAGATCATACATCAGCCTAGATAATATATCAGCTTAAATCATACATCAGCCTAGATAATATATCAGCTTAAATCATAGATCAGGTTAGATCATACATCAGCCTAGATAATATATCAGCTTAAATCATACATCAGGTTAGAACATACATCAACTTATATCATCGTGAACTTAGATCATACATCAGCCTAGATAATATATCAGCTTAAATCATACATCAGGTTAGATCATACATCAGCCTAGATAATATATCAGCTTAAATCATAGATCAGGTTAGATCATACATCAGCCTAGATAATATTTCAGCTTAAATCATACATCAGGTTAGAACATACATCAACTTATATCATCGTGAACTTAGATCATACATCAGCCTAAATAATATATCAGCTTAAATCATACATAAGGTTAGATCATACATCAGTCTAGATAATATATCAGCTTAAATCATAGATCAGGTTAGATCATACATCAGCCTAGATAATATATCAGCTTAAATCATACATCAGGTTAGATCATACATCAACTTATATCATCGTGAACTTAGATCATACATCAGCCTAGATAATATATCAGCTTAAATCATACATCAGGTTTGATCATACATCAGCCTAGATAATATATCAGCTTAAATCATAGATCAGGTTAGATCATACACCAGCCTAGATAATATATCAGCTTAAATCATACATCAGGTTAGAACATACATCAGCCTAGATAATATATCAGCTTAAATCATACATCGGGTTAGATCACACATCAGTCTAGATAATATATCAGCTTAAATCATAGATCAGGTTAGATCACACATCAGCCTAGATAATATATCAGCTTAAATCATACATCAGGTTAGATCATACATCAGGTTAGATCATACATCAACTTATATCATCGTGAACTTAGATCATACATCAGCCTAGATAATATATCAGCTTAAATCATACATCAGGTTAGATCATACATCAGCCTAGATAATATATCAGCTTAAATCATACATCAGGTTAGATTATACATCAACTTATATCATCGTGAACTTAGATCATACATCAGCCTAGATAATATATCAGCTTAAATCAACATCAGGTTAGATCATACATCAGCCTAGATAATATATCAGCTTAAATCGTACATCAAGTTAGATCATACATCAGCCTAGATAATATATCAGCTTAAATCATACATCAGGTTAGATTATACATGAACTTATATCATCGTGAACTTAGATCATACATCAGCCTAGATAATATATCAGCTTAAATCATACATCAGGTTAGATCATACATCAGCCTAGATAATATATCAGCTTAAATCGTACATCAAGTTAGATCATACATCAGCCTAGATAATATATCATCTTAAATCATACATCAGGTTAGATCATACATGATAAAATTAATTATTCTTCTTCTCCATAGTTTGTTCCCTTTAAATGTATTGTCTATAGCTGCAATGTGTGCCTAGGGAGTCTTCGTGGCAAAGTGGTCAAGCTTCGGGCTCCGAAGGTTGTGGGTTGGATTCCGGGCCGCGTCCTTTGGTTCACGAGTTAAATTTTTCGGAGACTCCTGTGGGTTGTCGCTAGAGCTACGGAGTTCGTGCTTTGTGCGACGCTTTCCGCACTGTGGAAAGAGACAAAGCCATATGGGATAAAACCTGGTGCAATGATGTCGACCCTGTCGATTTTAAGCCACTTTAAAAAAATGTGTGCCTGCTTGATTACACATACACAAATGTTCATAATCCATACCTGGTATATTCATGAGGATATTAATTATTTACTTTGGTGTTTTTCAGAAATACAATCTTGGTCTTCAATGAGTCCTTACCTCTCCATGCAAGAGCATTCACAAAAGTGGACATATGACAGCATAGACATGAAGGTTGTGAAACAAGAACTATCAGATGTTCTGTGTGAGGACAGGAGTCATAGGTTCAGTACAATGATAGACATAGCTGGAGGTAGCATCATTCAAGAAATGACAGAACACAGCAACTCAGAAACACTAACGGATGAGAACAATTGTAAGGCATCTGTAAAACATGAAAATGTTTGTCAAATGTCAGAAAATGTGATTGATACAAACAATAAACCATCTCTGGCTATTGAGAATTGTCAGGAGCAAAATAAGGAAACACAAGGAGAACATACACAGAGTTTTGCAAAGTCTCTTGATGACATGATTGATTATGTCAGTTATATCTCTCCAAGAACTCACACTGAAGACTTGTCTGTTTCTAGTCCAGATGTTTGCGTATATAGACATATGAAAACACATACTGAAGGAATGACTAGCAAATGTAATGAATGGGACGGCCTTTTGATTAAAGTTGACCATCTAGAGTGCCAAAGGAATCACAAGAGTATACATACAGGAGAGAAACCTTACAAGTGTGATGATTGTGGAACCTCTTTTACTGAAGCTGGCAACCTGAAGAAACACAAGAGAACACATACAGGAGAAAAACCTTACAAGTGTGATGATTGTGGTGCTTCTTTTACTCGAGCTGGACACCTGAAGTCTCACAAGAGGACGCATACAGGAGAAAAACCTTACAAGTGTGATGAATGTGGTGCTTCTTTTACTCAAGCTAGCAGTTTGTGGCAACATAAGAGAATGCATACAGGAGAAAAACCTTACAAGTGTGATGATTGTGGAGCTTTTTTCACTAGAGCTGGACACCTGAAGTCTCACAAGAGGATGCATACAGGAGAAAAACCTTACCAGTGTGATGATTGTGGTGCTTCTTTTACTCAAGCTAGCAGTCTGTGGCAACATAAGAGAATGCATACAGGAGAAAAACCTTACAAGTGTGATGATTGTGGTGCTTCTTTTACTCAAGCTAGCAGTCTGTGGCAACATAAGAGAATGCATACAGGAGAGAAACCTTACAAGTGTGATGATTGTGGAACTTCTTTTACTCAAGCTGGACACCTGAAGTCTCACAAGAGAACACATACAGGAGAGAAACCTTACAAGTGTGATGATTGTGGTGCTTCTTTTATTGAAGCTGGCACTCTGAAGAAACACAAGAGAATACATACAGGAGAAAAACCTTACAAATGTGATGATTGTGGTGCTTCTTTTACTGAAGCTGGCACTCTGAAGAAACACAAGAGAATACATACAGGAGAAAAACCTTACAAATGTGATGATTGTGGTGCTTCTTTTATTGAAGCTGGCACTCTGAAGAAACACAAGAGAACACATACAGGAGAAAAACCTTACAAGTGTGATGATTGTGGTGCTTCTTTTACTCAAGCTGGACACCTGAAGTCTCACAAGAGAACACATACAGGAGAGAAATCTTACAAGTGTGATGATTGTGGTGCTTCTTTTATTGAAGCTGGCACTCTGAAGAAACACAAGAGAATACATACAGGAGAAAAACCTTACAAATGTGATGATTGTGGTGCTTCTTTTATTGAAGCTGGCACTCTGAAGAAACACAAGAGAATACATACAGGAGAAAAACCTTACAAATGTGATGATTGTGGTGCTTCTTTTATTGAAGCTGGCAGTTTGAAATACCACAAGGAAACACATACAAGAGAGAAACCTTACAAGTGTGATGATTGTATTGCCTTACAAGTGTGATGATTGTATTGCCTTACAAGTGTGATGATTGTATTGCCTTACAAGTGTGATGACTGTATTGCCTTACAAGTGTGATGATTGTATTGCCTTACAAGTGTGATGATTATATTGCCTTACAAGTGTGATGATTATATTGCCTTACAAGTGTGATGACTGTGGTGCTTCTTTTACTCAGACTTGTAATCTGAAGAAACATATAAAACTGCATCATCATCATGTGACTTGCCAACTACCATAGGTGTTTATGTATCACCTCAGATCTTGGTCCCTATTCAGGATCAACTATGCTGACAATATTTCTCAATATCACCATACAGTCCATCCAGCATCATCTCTCTCAGTCTGCCCATGTCTCTTTTCCCACTGATCTGTTCAGTCGTCACAATGCTTTCCCATGCTTCTCTTCTCATCACAATACTAAAGAATGCTATTGTCTCTTTCTGATAGTTGTATTCATTTATTCATTAGTGTCACAAAGTAAATGATGACAGAGTGACAGATAGAGTGGCTATGGTTGTGTCTAGGGTATGTCCTTGTAAATGTGATGTTGAACAACAGATTAACCAAGATGCATCCCAACCAAACACCAGTCAGTGAACAAGCGTTAATTTGCGCACATAATATTCCTTTAATTCTGAATTAACACAGACACATGTAACATATAAATCCAGGAACAATAATTCTCTAAGAATATATCTCCATCCCAATGGAACACTTCGAATAACACTGCCTCTCACGGCCTACAAAATCTCGTCCCACACGACAGGTATACGAGCCTCTCTCTAGGCCCGACTCAAAGTAACCCACTCTGGGTCTCGAATTCCACTCACTATCCCTGGAACCCACAGTGCGGAGTCTCTTCCTAACTCCGTCACAATTTTCCACTTTCTCCGACCACGACCTCCTCCTAGTCTGGTCTCAACTCAACTCCCCTCCGCTCGGAGTCCAAACATTAACTGACCCCCGTCAATCTTTGTCCCTCTCTTTTCAACAATTCTATCCCCCACATTGCTTCACACACAACACACAACCTCACTGAACCAACTGTCTGCCTCACCATTATTTTAGCCAGCTGACTTCTTCTCAGCTCCCCCTTTCAATTACTGTCTTCTCATTTACGCCCTCTGGGGGACTTACTATCCGCCCTATTTTATCTCGTGAACTGTTTATATTGTACGGCCACTCACCTTAATGCCAATGACCACAGGCATGTGTCACTACCCCACCCTCAAAAGAAAACATTGTTTTCAAATGTTGGGAGACTAAAACTTATTAAATATGTGACCCAGACATATTGCCTGGGTAGCCCTAAGTATGGCTGCACCTTACTCTAGCTACCACACTACATAATACATCAAATGCTCATAGTACACTCCCATATTCCCCACATATCAATACATCCAACTTTCTATCTTGTGTACCAAATGACTCCATGTTGACGTCTGTCTCAGTCAGGAGATAATGAATTGTGTCACAGTGGGGAGATAACTCCATGTTGAAGTCTGTCACAGTGGGGGAATAATGAAGTATGTGACAGTGGGGAGATAACTCCATGTTGAAGTATGTCACAGTGAGGAGATAACTCTATTTTGAAATCTGTCACTATGAGGGGATAACTCCATTTTGAAGTCTCTCACAGTGGGGAGATAACTCCATGTTGAAGTCTGTCACTGTGAGAGGATAACTCCATGTTGAAATCTGTCACAGTGAGGAGATAACTCTATTTTGAAATCTGTCACTATAGGGGGATAACTCCATGTTTAAGTCTCTCACAGTGGGGAGATAGCTCCATGTTGCAGTCTGTCACAGTGATGAGATAACTCTATTTTGAAATCTGTCACAGTGAGGAGATAACTCTATTTTGAAATCTGTCATAGTGAGGAGATAACTCCATTTTGAAATTTGTCACAGTGATCAGATAACTCCATGTTGTAGTCTGTCACATTGGTGAGATAACTCAGTGGGGAGATAACTCAGTATATGAAATCTTGCTGTACTGGCACTGCTGGGCTGCAACACTATGTTTACCAGCGGGGTTTAAACCCAGGTTGTCCACACCCTGGAGATTTTGGAGATGTGGTTGTAAAGAAGAATGCTGAAAATTTCTTGGACAGCCAAAATGAGAAATCTGGACATTTTGCGGGAGGCTAAGTCGCAGAGGCCGGTCTCCCTGGTCTAGGGGTTACACGACTTTCTCCTTACTCCTGTATACTCTCATGAGTAACATGATGTGCATGAGAATTAGTAGCGGTTCTCTCCATGTCGGTAACTTATGGGGTATGTGAGCCGGTCACTCAGAAAGCAAAGGCAAACTACTGAGCGTAATCTTGCCAATAAATCAACAATCAGCTGAAAGATGCTGATGTTGACGGCGATGTCCTGTAAAAGATATGCGCACAACAACAAAAGTTGCAGAGATAGCTGATCTCAAACATCAGAAGAGACAGTCTCCATGTGTTGGCCACATTATGAGAAGACAAAACTGGAACATGTTGTGACAATGGGAAAGATTTGTGGAAAGAGCGATAAAACATCAGACAGAGACAGTCTCCATGTGTTGGCAGGTGTCTATGCTAGCACAACACACATCAGCAGGTGTCTATGCCAGGACAACACACATCAGCAGGTGTCTATGCTAGCACAACACACATCAGCAGGTGTCTATGTTAGCACAACACACATCAGCAGGTGTCTATGCTAGCAGAACACACATCAGCAGGTGTCTATGCTAGCACAACACACATCAGCAGGTGTCTATGCTAGCACAACACACATCAGCAGGTGTCTATGTTAGCACAACACACATCAGCAGGTGTCTATGCTAGCAGAACACACATCAGCAGGTGTCTATGCTAGCACAACACACATCAGCAGGTGTCTATGTTAGCACAACACACATCAGCAGGTGTCTATGCTAGCAGAACACACATCAGCAGGTGTCTATGTTAGCACAACACACATCAACAGGTGTCTATGCTAGCAGAATACACATCAGCAGGTGTCTATGCTAGCACAACACACATCAGCAGGTGTCTATGCTAGCACAACACACATCAGCAGGTGTCTATGCTAGCACAACACACATCAGCAGGTGTCTATGTTAGCACAACACACATCAGCAGGTGTCTATGCTAGCAGAACACACATCAGCAGGTGTCTATGCTAGCACAACACACATCAGCAGGTGTCTATGTTAGCACAACACACATCAGCAGGTGTCTATGCTAGCACAACACACATCAGCAGGTGTCTATGCCAGCACAACACACATCAGCAGGTGTCTATGCCAGCACAACACACATCAGCAGAGGTCTATGCTAGCACAACACACATCAGCAGGTGTATATATAGCATAACACACATCAGCAGGTGTCTATGCCAGCACAACACACATCAGCAGGTGTCTATGCTAGCACAACACACATCAGCAGGTGTCTATGCTAGCACAACACACATCAGCAGGTGTCTATGCCAACACAACACATATCACCAGGTGTCTATGCCAGCACAACACACATCAGCAGGTGTCTATGCCAACACAACACACATCAGCAGGTGTCTATGCTAGCACAACACACATCAGCAGGTGTCTATGCCAGCACAAAACACATCAGCAGGTGTCTATGCTAGCACAACACACATCAGCAGGTGTATATATAGCACAACACATCAGCAGGTGTCTATGCTAGCACAACACACATCAGCAGGTGTCTATGCCAGCACAACACATCAGCAGGTGTCTATGCTAGCACAACACACATCAGCAGGTGTCTATGCTAGCACAACACATCAGCAGGTGTCTATGCTAGCACAACACACATCAGCAGGTGTCTATGCCAGCACAAAACACATCAGCAGGTGTCTATGCTAGCACAACACATCAGCAGGTGTCTATGCTAGCACAACACACATCAGCAGGTGTCTATGCTAGCACAACACACATCAGCAGGTGTCTATGCTAGCACAACACACATCAGCAGGTGTCTATGCCAGCACAACACACATCAGTAGGTGTATATATAGCACAACACACATCAGCAGGTGTCTATTCCAGCACAACACACATCAGCAGGTGTCTATGCCAGCACAACACACATCAGCAGGTGTCTATGCTAGCACAACACACATCAGCAGGTGTATATATAGCACAACACACATCAGCAGGTGTCTATGCCAGCACAACACACATCAGCAGGTGTCTATGCCAGCACAACACACATCAGCAGGTGTCTATGCTAGTACAACACACATCAGCAGGTGTCTATGCCAGCACAACACACATCAGCAGGTGTCTATGCCAGCACAACACATCAGCAAGTGTCTATGCTAGCACAACACACATCAGCAGGTGTCTATGCCAGCACAACACACATCAGCAGGTGTCTATGCCAGCACAACACACATCAGCAGGTGTCTATGCTAGCACAACACACATCAGCAGGTGTCCATGCTAGCACAACACACATCAGCAGGTGTTTATGCTAGCACAACACACATCAGCAGGTGTCTATGCCAGCACAACACACATCAGCAGGTGTCTATGCTAGCACAACACACATCAGCAGGTGTCTATGCCAGCAGAACACACACTAACAGTTTGCTGAAGATCCAGGCACCAAGCTGCAGTTTGCCATGATTGATGAGTGCACCAAACACACAGGGAAAGACAGGGACACAATAGACAACTTTTGAGATATATTAGATATGACATCATAAGACATGACATCAAAAGACATGACATCATAAGACATGACATAAAACATGACATTATAAGACATGATATCATATGACATGACATAAAACATGACATTATAAGATATGACATGACATTATAAGACATGACATGATAAAACATGACCTGACATAATGAAACAAGCCATGATAAGATAAGACATGACACCATAATACTTGTCATGATATGATAAGATAAGACATAACATCATAAGGCATGCCATGCTATGATATGACATGATATGATATGATGAGATAAGACATGATATGATGAGATAAGACATGACATGATATGATGAGATAAGACATGATATGATAAGACAGGACATGATAAGACATGACATGATAAGACATGATATGATAAGACATGATATGATATGATAAGATAAGACATGATAAGATAAGAAAGACATGATAAGACATAAAACATGATATGATAAGACATAAGACATGATATGATAAGACATGACATGATAAGACAGTGTTAGTTTCTGAACATGAATCAACATTGTGACTGAACTGTGTAATGTATGGTTAACTAATACATGTTCAGTATACAATGTCCATGACTGTATGAGCTGTGTAATGTATGGTTAACTACAATTTCCATCGCTGTATGAGCTGTGTAATGTATGGTTAACTACAATGTCCATCGCTGTATGAGCTGTGTAATGTATGGTTAACTAATTCGTGTTCAGTATATAATGTCCATATCTGTATGAACTGTGTAATGTATGGTTAACTAATAATGTTCAGTATACAATGTCCATGACTGTATGAACTGTGTAATGTATGGTTAACTATTACGTGTTCAGTATACAATGTCCATGACTGTATGAGCTGTGTAATGTATGGTTAACTACAATGTCCATCGCTGTATGAGCTGTGTAATGTATGGTTAACTAATACGTGTTCAGTATACAATGTCCATCGCTGTATAAGCTGTGTAATGTATGGTTAACTATAATGTCCATCACTGTATGAGCTGTGTAATGTATGGTTAACTAATACGTGTTCAGTATACAATGTCCATGACTGTATGAGCTGTGTAATGTATGGTTAACTAATACGTGTTCAGTATACAATGTCCATGACTGTATGAGCTGTGTAATGTATGGTTAACTATAATGTCTATCGCTGTATGAGCTGTGTAATGTATGGTTAACTAATACGTGTTCAGTATACAATGCCCATGACTGTATGAGCTGTGTAATGTATGGTTAACTACAATGTCCATCGCTGTATGAGCTGTGTAATGTATGGTTAACTAATACGTGTTCAGTATACAATGCCCATGACTGTATGAGCTGTGTAATGTATGGATAACTAATACGTGTTCAGTATACAATGTCCATCGCTGTATGAGCTGTGTAATGTATGGTTAACTACAATGTCCATCACTGTATGAGCTGTGTAATGTATGGTTAACTAATACGTGTTCAGTATACAATGTCCATCGCTGTATGAGCTTTGTAATGCATGGTTAACTACAATGTCCATCGCTGTATGAGCTGTGTAATGTATGGTTAACTAATACGTGTTCAGTATACAATGTCCATCACTGTATGAGCTGTGTAATGTATGGTTAACTAATACGTGTTCAGTATACAATGTCCATCGCTGTATGAGCTGTGTAATGTATGGTTAACTAATGTGTGTTCAGTATACAATGTCCATCACTGTATCACTTCATCCACTTGTTCACTGTTGGAGATGCCAGCTGGTGCTTGTTAGTCTGAGATGCAGGTTTCCACATATAAGCAGGTCCCAGCAACATCAGGTCACATCAATGTCAGGTCACAGCAATGCAAGGTCCCTGTAATGTCAGGTCAATGCAATGCCAGGTAGCTTCTTGTATATCCCTTAATCCCAATATCAATTGCTACTCTATTTAATTGTTGGATGGATCTGCAGGTCTGGCGTCTGCCAGAAGTTCAAGAGCTGAGAGAGTGGAGAGAGGAGAATTTGGGCATCCAACAGCGGGTCTCTGAGTTCTGGGAGGAACAGATGCCAGAAAGTGACGAGTCTTTCGTGTGGACATCAGAGCACCTGGCTGCAGCCCAAGCCACTGATTTCCATGTCAATAGACCGGATTCCTAGTGACATGACGTCAGCATTACATCTACAACAACATAATGTCACTATTACATGATCTACAATAATACAATGTCACCATTACATCTACAATAACACAATGTCACCAGTACATCTACAATAATACAATGTCACCATTACATCTACAATAACACAATGTCATCATTACATCTACAATACCACAATGTCACCATTACATCTACAATAACACAATGTCACCATTACGTCTACAATAACACAATGTCACCATTACATCTACAATAACACAATGTCATCATTACATCTACAATACCACAATGTCACCATTACATCTACAATAACACAATGTCACCATTACGTCTACAATAACACAATGTCACCATTACATCTACAATAACATAATGTCATCATTACATCTACAATAACACAATGTCATCATTACATCTACAATAACACAATGTCACCATTACATCTACAATAACACAATGTCACCAGTACATCTACAATAACACAATGTCATCATTACATCTACAATAACACAATGTCACCATTACATCTACAATAACAATGTCACCATTACATCTACAATAATATGTCATCATTACATCTACAATAACACAATGTCACCATTACATCTACAATAACAATGTCACCATTACATCTACAATAACACAATGTCATCATTACATCTACAATAACACAATGTCACCATTACATCTACAATAACACAATGTCACCAGTACATCTACAATAACACAATGTCACCATTACATCTACAATAACACAATGTCATCATTACATCTACAATAACGCAATGTCACCATTACATCTACAATAACAATGTCACCATTACATCTACAATAATATGTCATCATTACATCTAAAATAACACAACATCACCATTACATCTACAATACCACAATGTCATTACATCTATAATAACACAATGTCACCATTACACCTACAATAACACAGTGTCACCATTACACCTACAATGACACAATGTCACCATTGCATCTACAATAACACAATGTCACCATTACATCTACAATAACACAATGTCATCATTACATCTACAATAACACAATGTCACCATTACATCTACAACAACACAATGTCATTATTACATCTATAATAACACAATGTCATCATTACATCTACAATAACACAATATCACCATTACATCTACAATAACACAATGTCATCATTACATCTACAATGACACAATGTCACCATTACATCTATAATGACACAATGTCACCATTACACCTACAATAACACAATGTCACCATTACACCTACAATGACAATGTCACCATTACATCTACAATAACACAATGTCACCATTACATCTACAATAACACAGCTGTTCCGGTTTCAAGATGGCGACGGACGGTCGTGTTGTTTTGTGTTCGTTAACTTTTTCGCGTAGGGGATGGATTTATTCATCTCTTGCGTGTAATTGGGTGCCATGATATAAAACCAGGAGTTTCTACTCAAGATCTGCGCGGGTGCTACGGAGTTCGTGCATCGAGCGAAGCCTTCCTTGAGTGAATCTTCAGCAGCGTGTGTGGTTCTCAGCAGTCTGTGTTTACGTTTTTTAACATGGCTGAACAACGTGTGTTTTCCGAGCGGTCAGCAGTCAACATAACGAAGCGGCGTGGTAGCCGCGCAGGGAGGAAGAAGCACGGTGGTTTGAGACGTTTTAGACAAGTGTCACCGTCTAGGACTCAGGAACATCCGTATTCTATATTGGAACTGTGCCAGTGTAAAACAACGGGGCTCTATTTTAGAAACCCTAGTTTACAGGAACGACATTGTAGCACTCCAGGAGACGAGACTGGGCGATCAGCCACTCCGAATTGCCGGCTTCAAATGTTTCTACAACAGACGACATCTGGGAACGGCGATTCTCGTTCGCGACAGCATGGTGGCGTCAGGGCTAGACATGTCCAGTTGGGACAGTGACGATATACAAATACAGGCGTTGAGAGTTCATTCCAGTATACCATTCGTGTTGGTTAATGTTTATGCCCGCAATGTGAGTGTGGACGCCCAGAAGTGGCAGTGCTTAAGTGGCATATTAGGCCACGAGAGAAATGTTATTTTCTGTGGTGACTTCAACGCTAAAGGCAGATCATGGGGAAACACTTCCTCCAATACACAAGGGGAGGAGCTCGAGACTGCACTGGAAACCATCGACCTGGTTTGTATCAACAGTGGCTGTGTCACCAAGACAGCAAGCCGTCCAGGCGATGAGGACAGTGCTATTGATCTGGCGCTAGTTTCACCTTTACTCACTACAGTGTGTAGATGGGGTGTCCTAGGACACCATGGCAGCGACCACCACCCTTGCAGCATATTGGTGGAGAAAGGCAGAACCAGGCAGCACAAGCTAAAGGTAAAGACGTTCCAGTATGACAGTACAGGGCAAGATGTGGTGAGTAAAATAAGACGTGACAAGCGCAGAACGTTTCAGGGCAGGAAAAAAAGCTGGAAGCAGCCACCGTGGTGGAGTTTCGAGGTGGAGAAGGCTTGGGTGAATAAGCGTAGTGATGTAAGGAGGTGGCAAAATGCCAAGAAGAACAGAGCTGGTCATCCTAGTCCCTGCTTGCACTTAGAAAGAGAGATGCACACAAAAGTAAGCTATTTCAAAAAACTGGTCACGGTGGTTGTCACAGTGTTGGATCTCTAGGGGATCTTAACTCGGGCTCAAACAGGCAACAATAACTCCGTTAAATATAATATAGCAACATTTATTGCACTTAGGTATACAGTGCGTTGGCGCAGTGGGTTTAACAAGCCCGCACTGATGAGTTGCATATCACAGAGGTTTAACATCACACATGATTATAACAAACATTCTAAGCAAACTATCTAGCATATGTCTATGACCCTAAATACACATGGGTCTGAACTATTAAGTCCCTCTAAGGCAGGCCCTGTTGCCTCTCCGATGTCCCGTCTGTCTCTGCCGGTCCACACGTGTCGCAATCCGACACGGGTGGTAACTCTGTCCGAGTTCCTCGTGGACCCCGCAATAGGCGGGCCACATCAGTGTCCACGGGACAGTGGACTCACTGACCAGTCCTTCGAGAAGGCTCTTGATTACTCTGGCCTTCGAGTGTCTTACTTCTTTCCCCAGGGCGGGAGTTGTAGCCCTTCGCCAGTGTATATTAACTTATGTGGGTTTACCGTATAATGTGAGGCTGTGACAGGAGTCCCCCTCTCCCCCCTGATTTGATGGGTTGTTATAAGGTAATTAGTTCTGTACTAATTCTGTCACAGAATCACATAAAGTCGGTGTTTGTAGTTTGGTGGACAGTAACTTGGTAACCTACATACTGGCATCAACACTCATGTATTCTCCCATACACCACTTCACGATGATTTGCTGAAGAGGTCTCTCTCTCTTGTGTCCTTAAAAATGCTTATCTGACCGAAGTTACGTGACGTTTCCTAGTTGTTGTTACAACCCGTCCTTCTCAAAGTATCCCACTGATACCAAGATAATTAACCTCTGTGTTAGAGAGGATTAACAAGACAAAAGTCTTGGCTAATTAAGTACACCTGCAAATCTTGTTCTGTGTGTGCATTTCAATACACTTTTACTCTCGTATGTTGTATAATGCTGAATATGTAGTTACGCTGTTATTTTATCCCATCTGACTACATGTGTCCCTGTTGGCTTGTTAGTGTGTTGACTAATAAGTTGCTGCTTCTAATAAAGTGACTGTATTTTAATTGATAGTGTTGAGTTTTGTGTAAAGTGTGTGCTGTATGTGTGGCTTATCTCCAAGCGTCACGAGTTGGGATATCCTTAATCATGAATTACCCCAATGTGTGTAATGCATGATCAGGCATTCCAAGCAGTGGTGCTTAGATGTAGTATCCTAAATACTAAACATGCATTAACAATTTAGACAAGTAATACAATTTACATGAAAGACGCAGACACATTAAAATAAATACGTTTTGCGTACAATTTGTCTGCTCAGTATATCGCTCTCTCATTTAATTCATTTACCCTGTCATTCACACATCTTTCATTCAAAATAGTATTTGGTTAAAATATATAAGTAAAGTTGAGGTAAGTGTTATTGCCCTTAGAAAAAATGGAATAGGCGATATGTTCCCTTTAAGATAATACGTACTTTTTGTACGATGACTCAAAACTGGTTTATAATTTACATAGAGAAAATTGCATAGGAAGAATATTTCGCCTATGAGTAGAAATACCTGTAATATTATGGTAGAAAATGTACAAATTACAGGTTGACATATTTTATATACATAATTCAATACAAATATAATACATATTCAATACTAAATTAATTAATTAACTAAGTAACTAAATCCAACGATGATGTGCGCGTTGTCCTCCTGTTGTCAGCGTGTCGTGCCATGAATGTTAACAGTTAGTATGGCTGTCTCTTGAGTGTTGTAATCGATGTAGTTCTCTTTTGGCTGTTTGCAAAGTCTCTTAGCAACAGCAAGTATGGAATGTTCTCAATGTCGAGTATGCAGTGTTCTTAATGCTTTCATGATCAATGTCAGTTCACTGGTTGAATTCATTTCACACATAATGTCTCTCGCTCGGATTGTTCCTAGAGCTTTGGTAATTGGTAGTATAGTTCTCAAAGTTTCATGTTTGGGTGTTATACGTAACCTATTCACTGGGGTGTTATTACTTTTAAATGAAAGTTCTCTAGCAGGTGTAGAGTTACACTGTTCTATGCCACAGAATAAAATATCACAGTTTCTGGTATGGCGAATGGTTAATGTGCCTAATGTTATTCTGATGGCACATTCGTTTGCCGCGATAAAATATCAGCTATAATGTTATCGGTGCCTCTGATATGGCAGATTTCGAAGTAGAAATCTTGGAGGCGAAGACACCATCTTTGTAAACGATGGTTTTTCGGAACACCTTGCTTAAGCACCAACAATGGCGAGTTATCGGTGAGCACAACGAAATGGGAACCTAAGAGGAACTTAGATAATCTGAGCATACAAAATAATAGACTTAATGCCTCCAATTCCACAGTAGAGTAATGGATCTCTGCCTTCTTCAGCTTACGGCTTACGTAGAGAATTTGGTGTCTCACTCCTTGCACTTCTTGCATTAAACATCCGCCAATTGCGATAGCACTCGAATCTGTGGTCAAAATAAAGGGTAAATCTATGTTTTGTAATCGTAATACTGGTGGATTAGAAAAAATGCATTTCAATCTGCATATTGCATCCTCTAAGCGGGTACTTTTACAAAATTTTTCTGGATGATCTTTTGTCAACATATTAGAAAAAACTGATGTAAGTTCTGCCCAGTTTGGTATAAACTTAGCATAATAGTTTATAAGACCTAATAAACTTCTAACTTGTTTCTTTGTAGTTGGAACTTCTAGATTGAGAATTTTCGAAACAATTTTATCATCTGTCAACAGTTTGCCTTCAGAAAGTCTATGACCAAGGAAGTCTATTTGTTTATAGCCTATTTCAACCTTGGAAGGTTTGATAGTAAGTCCAAAAAGAAAGATTTGGTTGAAGACTTGTTTGAGTGTAAGTAAGTGAGAAGTCATATTAGAAGAATGAATGCATATATCATCAATATAAGCTTGCACGTCATTAATGCCGTGCAATAACAACCTAGTTAACCTGACAAATGTGGCGGGAGCGCTCTTGAGACCAAATGGAAGATATCTCCATTCGTACAAACCAAGAGGTGTAGCGAATGCTGTTATATGTCTAGAAGAAGGGTGTAGTGGTACTTGCCAATAACCTTTCGCTAAATCAACCTTCGAAAATAAGGATGATTGAGACATATTCAAAATGAGGTCTTCACAGCTGTTCATTGGCTCCGCATCTGTTGTGGTTATCGTATTTAACCTTCTATAGTCTATGCACAAACGGATCGTTTGGTCCTTCTTTTTCACCAGGACAATCGGTGAAGAATATTGGGACATAGATTTCTGAATTATTCTATTTTTCTCTAAATCCAAAATTTCTTTGTCTAAATTTGCTCTATAATGCAGAGGAATAGAATATGGTCTACATTTGACCGGTGTCAGATCTGTCAACACAATTGAATGTGTTATTTTGTCAGTCCGTCCAGGTTTGTTAGAGAAGATAGATTTATAATTGTTAAGGAGAGACAAAATGTCTTGTCGCTGCTGTTGTGTCAAAGTGTCAGAGATTTGTATGTCCTTTATACTACCGTCGTCATTCATAATTGGTACTGGAATTTCAGTATTGTCTACGTCTGTCTGATTTATTACAGATGCTACTGTTTGTAAATTGTCCCCAATGTCATTGTCGTCGTCGTCGAGATTAATCGTTGTCAATATGTCGTCAAATTGGTCGTCGTTGTCATTATCCCATATTGTCGGTAATGTAAATATGTCTTCGTCGTCTTTGTTGTCGTAAGAGTGCGTCGTTAACGATGCTTCGTTTGTCGAGGTGTCATTCAGTTGGGTAGTTGTCGTTTCGTTTCTGTCATCAGTTGGCTGCGTCTGCTTAGTCGTGTCACTGTCCTCTCTAGCATAGTATGGTTTTAACATATTTACATGGAATATTTTCAACTTTCCATTCTAAGAAATTTCGTAATCAACTTCCGAAATTCTTCTAACAATTTTAAATGGTCCCTGCCAAGAGGTTGATAGTAAATCTTTCTTGTCAGGTAGCAATAGTAAAATATCCTGATCTGGGTTTAATACAATTGTTTTTGCACCTTTGTTGGCGTACTGCCTGTACCTAAAACCTTTCTCCTGTAATGATGTTCTGGCCAGTATACAAGATCGTATGATTTTGTCTCTGGTGTCAGTGACTAAATCATAGGTGGAAATTGGTAGTTGGATATTTACAGGTTGTGATATGATATCTTTGTAAATCGTGAGAGGTCCTCTTGGGTTCGCTCCATATATCAATTCGAAAGGAGAGAACCCTGTGCTTGATTGTGGGACTTCTCTATATGCGAACAGCACCGTTGGGAGAAGTATATCCCAATCGGCTGGATTTTCAGCTGTCACTTTGGATAGCATCTGTTTCAGGTCCCCATTTAGTTTTTCGCAGATACCATTCGCGGCCGGTCGATAGGGACTGGTGAAACATTGCTTTATGCCTAGTAACTTAAGTTACCGATTGAGTGGCATTCGATATGAACTGGGTTCCCCTATCTGAAATTATTTTCTCCGGGAAGCCAAAACGGGAGAATATATTTAACAATACGTCCGTCACATCCTTAGAGGAGATAGATTTTAATGGAATCATTTCTGGCCATCTCGTACATAGATCAATAAGAGTAAAAATATATCTATTCCCTTTGCTTGAGATGTGGTTTAACGGGCCTACTAGATCAACTGCCACGATTTGAAATGGCCTCGAGGCAGTTGTGGTTGATTGAATTTCTGCTGTAGGGTTTGTTCCCTTTTTAACCAGTTTCTGACATATATCACATGATCTACAATAGGTTTTTATGTCTTGGCAAAATTTTGGCCAATAAAATTGGGTCAGGACCCTGGCTCTAGTCTTTTCGTAACCCATATGACCTCCGAAAGGTGAATCATGGGCTATCTTTAGTACTTTCTCACGATGTGATTGAGGTAGAACTACTTGCTGTATCGTGGTCTGATCTCTGGTGTATAATCTAATCAGAATATTGTTCTTTAATCTAAATGTCCACGACGCATTTTTAGTTAATTTTGGTTTAAGTCCTACTAACCTAAAATATTGTGAAAGTGTAGGATCTGCTTTCTGTTCTTCTCCAAAATTAGTGATGGTAGTGTTTGGTGATACAATTTCTAGTGACTCCTGCAGTTGGTCGGTGTGGGTTTTGTGAGTTGTCTGTCGTGTTATTGCATTCGTGTATTGTGTGTGTTGTTGCACATCTACAGGCTTGGTAATTTGTGGATCGCTGGCATCCTCAGTTCGAGGTTTTAAGTTGGTCGTATCACTGACAGATTCCACTGCCCCTGCATTATGCACCTCGGTGAATTCTTTTTTGAATTACTTCATTGGTTGTCTCCCTTGTGCTTTTGGCAGTTTGAGACAAGCACGAGTGGTGTTTCTCTTTAGAATCGCTGTTTGGGTTCTGGATACCGTTTTTCTGCTCCCAATCTCTGATTTCCTTTTCAGAGCAAGATCGTATGTTGGGCATATTCCCAAGTATAATTTCAGCGACAGGATTTTCAAGTACTGCGCACAATACTAGTCCTGATATGAAAGGTGTGCGAATTTCGACAAGAGCAAGGGGGTATTTTTCGATGGTGCCTGCGAATGTGCGACAAGTTACGTGTTTGTGTGTGTAGTCTTTGTCGTTGACTAATGTTTTCTTAATTCCACATAGCGTTGCGCCGGAATCGCGGATTAATGTGCACTTTTTGTTATTTACAAACCCTGTTGAGAAATTTAGCTTGCCTGTAGATGATAAAGCAGCGTTGGCCATTTCATTAGAAATAGGGATCGTGTGGCCGCATAGCAATGTTGTGTCAAGTTTCAATTTCCTACAGGTGTTACACTTGTTGTCTGTAATGGTGTCAATGATTTGCACTGCATTCCCTAGCTCACTCAAACTTTCATTCTGATTGTCACACTCATTCAGTTGTTCAATATCTTCATCTGAGGAAGTGTCAACTAGTGCAGCATTAGCCTGCTTCATTATCTTTCGCCCTTCACAAAAGCGTGAATAGTGCCCAAAGCTGGAGCAAAAATAGCATTTGACCGCTCTCTGATAAGCATTTCTCTTGTTCTTTTGCTTCTCCACTATCATTTGGAGATGATGTGGATAATTAGGTGATTTGTCACACATCGCGTACTCTTCGTGTGTCAGATGACAATATTGACACTTAACTGGCTTCCTGACATTCGAGCGTGGTTTGAACTTGTTTTCAGTTGGTTTTGAGTATCTAGTGTTTACAACTGCTGCTGTTTCGTTTTGACTTAGGTTTAATTGGAAAATATCTCGGTTCGCTGTGAAAAATGCGTTCCCCTTGGTCTCTACTTCTTGGATACTCTTACAGTCCATTTGTTTCAAAAACTTAGCAAAAGGTGTTGGGATTGTACTAACTATTTTGTCAATAATAATGAGTTCTTTTAGTTTGTCATGGTTGTTGTTAGTTTTAGCTGAGTTAATCCACTTTGTGCAAACATCCTGAACTGTAGACACGTAGTCAATGAAGGTTTGGTTAGGTTGTGGGGATAATTTTGCGAACTGTTGTTGGTAGCCTGCTGTATCTAATGAGAAATGTTGAAGTATTCGTTGCTTTAAGTAATCATAATCCTTTCTCATATCCTGTGGAATTGTCTCTATTACTTTTAAGGGTTCCAGAGCTAAGTTTCTCATTAAAATAAATGACCAATCTGATTTTTCGACCTTATGGTAGGACATTAGACACTCAAAATTTTCCAGGTATGCACTGATAGAATCTCCAGAGCAAAATGCTTTAACGAGGCCTTTATACTTGTTATATTTTTGTTCCTCCTCTTGCTTCTCAGTTTATTTACCGATATTTCTACGTTGGAATCAATTTCCATTTGCTTTAGTCTTATTTGTGTATCGGCATTTAATTGGGCTAATTTGGCCGCCGCCTCAAGCTCCATCTGTTTCTCTTGAGTCTGCAGTTGCATCTGCATCTTTTTCTCTTCTGCCTCAATTTGCATTTTCTTTTCTTCTGCCTGCACTTGCATTTTCTTTTCTTCTGCCTGCACTTGCCTCTGTTTTTCTTCCCGTTCTATCGCTCTTTCTTCACGGGCAATGTTCTCTGCGTGTGTCTTCTGTGCCCATTCTGACAGTTTTTCTTCTTTATAACCTAATTTCATACCTAACTCAATACATTTTTCTAACGTAGACATCTTGTCTTTTACTTGTTGGTAATTTTACTGAAGTTAAATCCCTTAGACAAATGTTGGGGAGTAGAAAAGTTAGTTATCTCCCTTAATGTTTACATGAGCAAATACAAATGCACAGTTTTGTTGGTTACAAGGTTATGAATATACATACAAATCAATGCAAAACAATAATGTTACATGGATGGAGGATGGTAAGTACCGCTTAGGGTTGCAATGGGCATGATATGAAACTTATCTTATATTCCCTGAACTTGCGAATGTAGTCTCGTTCTCTCGCCATTGTTGGAAGATAGGTTACATACACCACAATTTGCGGAACAATCTGCTTGTAGAATCGAAAAAAAATTAGTAACAGTCAAATGTCGCAGTCATGTCAAATTTTATAGTATTAACATCATTGGGAGTTTATCTGCAGAGGGACTAATACTAGTTCATTTCTAGATAGCTGCAAAGTTATTTAAACATGTTCAGTAATACATTTGCTATCATTTACTTAATTTTTTACTTGGCAATCTATAGCTGTCTGAACGTAAAGCTTGTGCCAAAACCGGAGCTTAGCCCCCAAAAAGCCTGTCACAGTGTTGGATCTCTAGGGGATCTTAACTCGGGCTCAAACAGGCAACAATAACTCCGTTAAATATAATATAGCAACATTTATTGCACTTAGGTATACAGTGCGTTGGCGCAGTGGGTTTAACAAGCCCGCACTGATGAGTTGCATATCACAGAGGTTTAACATCACACATGATTATAACAAACATTCTAAGCAAACTATCTAGCATATGTCTCTGACCCTAAATACACATGGGTCTGAACTATTAAGTCCCTCTAA
Organism: Cepaea hortensis; assembly: GCA_963921405.1. NCBI lineage: Eukaryota > Metazoa > Mollusca > Gastropoda > Stylommatophora > Helicidae > Cepaea > Cepaea hortensis. The sequence goes on along the minus strand of OY992876.1, from coordinate 1,326,203 downwards.
GGCAGGCCCTGTTGCCTCTCCGATGTCCCGTCTGTCTCTACCGGTCAACACGTGTCGCAATCCGACACGGATGGTAACTCTGTCCGAGTTCCTCGTGGACCCCGCAATAGGCGGGCCACATCAGTGTCCACGGGACAGTGGACTCACTGACCAGTCCTTCGAGAAGGCTCTGGATTACTCTGGCCTTCGAGTGTCTCATTTCTTTCCCCTGGGCGGGAGTTGTAGCCCTTCGCCAGTGTATATTAACTTATGTGGGTTTACCGTATAATGTGAGGCTGTGACAGTGGTTAAAAGCGAAAAATGGGCAGAGGTGTGTCAAAGAGTAAGCACAGACAAGTCACTGAAATTGTTCTGGCGACTACATAAAAGCATGAGTGGTGTAGTCAAGAATAGGAGCATTTCTGACTTCCAAGGTGCTGACCTCATCTGGCAGAGGACTGACGAGGACAAGGGCAAAGCCCTCTTTGAACGCTACCTTGAGCAGAGCAACCAGACAGACATGGGAGGCCGAAATCTGGCCAAGGAGGTCACCTCAGACAGATGCAAGGCCCAGAACACTTCGGATGAAGACACAGTGACAGTGAAAGAAATCAAGGCTGTGCTTCGACGATCAAAAACAGTGCTCCAGGTCCTGATGGCATAAGATACGACGACATAAATAGGTGTACCGACAATGAGCTAGAGAAACTAGCAGACATGTACAACAACAGTATAGGGAGTGCTAGCATCAAGGAGGAATGGTTACACAGCTATCTGATTCCCTTGCCGAAGCCTGACAAAGACCACAAAAAAATTCAGGGATATCGAATTATAACCATGCAGAATACAATAGGCAAGCTGCTGGAGAAGGTAATTGCCAGGAAAATATCAAGCCAACTAGAGAGGCAAGGTGTTTTCCCACCTACCCTGGGTGGGTACCGTCCAAAAAGAGAAACCTGGACCAATGCAGCAGTCTTTGTCCATGATGTCTATGAAGGTTTCCACCCAGGCACTGAAACCGTTGCTGCAGCGATTGATCTTGAGGACTCATACAACAGAGTACCACTGGATTTTTTAATGTTTCAGCTTCTTGAACTAAAAGGAAGTCCATTCCTCCTTAGTTGGATCGCTGCAGCCCTCTTCCAACGGAAAGTAGTTTTTAGATGTGGCAGTTGGACTTCGGAACCAACAAAATATATCCTGGCTTACCACAGGGATCACCATTATCTCCGGTACTGTTCAACGCCTACACAGTGAGAATCACCAGTGAGCAGATCACTGGACCTGGCAGGACATTGTCATATGCCGATGATGTTTTAGTGTATCGTCAGGGTAAGGATAGAAAGGAGGTTGCTGTGGAACTACAAACCGAACTCAATCGCATAAGTACTTGGTGTGATGAAGCTGGGGCAATGGTCAACCCAACAAAGGCAACAGTGACTTGGTTCTCGTTGAATAATCATATTGTCAACAATCCAACACCAACTGTAAGGCTGTGTTCAGAGACGGTGGAAAGAAAGCAGGCAATGAATTACCTTGGATACGGTTTCATCGAAGCCTTGCTTATAATGTGCACATAGACCAGGTGATAACAAAGGCCAAGCGGGGTTTGGCAGCGATGCGGGTGATGGCGGCAGCAAACTGTGAGCAGCGCCATCTATGTCTTCTGTACGAGGGGCTGGTCATGTCTGTTTTGGAGTATGCAATGGCAATCTTGACTCTCAGCCATAAGCAGATAGAAAGGATGGAAAGGATACAGAATGAAGCTATGCGCATTATTCTTGGATGTACAAGAGATACAGCATGCAGGGCGATGCGCTACCTTCTTGATTTTCCAACCATTGAAGAGAGAATACAAGTTTGCAGGGCACGCGCCTACCTCAGAATTAACGCAAACACACAACATCCACTGCATAGTGAAATTAGGAAGGTGAAGGGCAGCAGGTTAAAAAGAGGACGGTCGTGGATGGGCCAAGCCGAAGACATTCTTCAACAGTTGTGTTCACTTGAGGACTTAGAACCTGGCGAGGAGTGGGTGCAAGTGCCAACAGACTTCTGCACATCCTTTTCAGTTTGCATCCAACTAGATAGAAAATGCAGACAAGAAAATCCGGCTGCTGTTGAGGCTGAAGTACAAGCGTTGATTTTCGAGAATTCGCTAGACGGTGACGCGGTCATCTACACAGATGGGTCGGCCGTCCGACATGTGAGAAGCTCATGGGCCTTTACAGCTCGGGCCGGAGGGAGAATTGTGAAGTAGGACTCTGGTGCTTTCACTGAAACCACAAGTAGCCTGACCATGGAAGTCATGGCAGTAAGTAAAGCAATAACATGGCTCGAGACACAGACATTCACTAGGGCTTGTTTCCTTAGCGACTCAATGAACATGATCAAGAGGATAGAGGAGGGGTCGATCCGAAGAGAATGGTTGCTGCCTCTGAAGCGGTCTCGGCTGGCAAAGATTAGTTTCATCTTCGTGCCAGGGCATGCGGGAGTACAAGGAAATGAGCGGGCTGACAAGCTCGCAGGTGAGGCTACTGTGGAGGGCGGACGCGCCATGGACCAGGCTGACATTCTGAATGCTCTACGTGAAGTGAGACTTTTGCGAGAACCAAGTGATGACTGTGAATCTACAACAATGGCCAGACTGCGAGAGCAGCAAATTAAAAGAGGGGTGGCCAAACAAGAACACTACGCAGGAAGCCAAAGAAGATTGATAAACCAACACAGAACTGGCGTCGTTAGCCGCTACACGCTGCGGGATTTGCTGAGGAGGGGATCCGAGCACTTATGGACTGAATGGTTCGATGTGCAACGAGGATGATCTGTCGACTAACTAACTAACTAATCTCAACTGCTGGCGCTCTTGAACGGGTTACGTCACACTTTTCTTACCTCGTCCATTTTCTTCTCCTCCGACATACTGCCGCCACATCAAGTACCAATAGGCCAGAAGAGAGCAGACCACTCGTAACCACGGCACCATATATCCAAGTCAGACGGAACATTTCCACCACACCAAATCCATACAATACGCCCTCTTTCACACAGGAGGGTTATAATTATGAAGATACGTTCCCTCTTCTCCACAGCAAAGAGCAATCCAGCAGTAACAACAACGTGCCACCACAGCCTTCTGTTAACCTCGAATCAGAGCCTGTAGTTGGAAGTCGTTACACACCCTTGAGAAATCGACAGTATCCATTCCGTTGTAACTCAGAGTTGTTATACCTCACACGTTTTAGCCCAGCTTCACTTCGGCAGGCATTTATGATGTCGCTGTACCAAGGACCAACACAGCCTGATATTTACTAGCAATTCAGCACAAAGCAACACCAGATCTCGATACAAGAAAGGGCCTCTCCTAGAACGTTTATGTGCATACTTGGTTATCTTATATATAAACTAGCTGACACGGCCCGGCTTCGCCCAGTCCCTGGTGGGAAGCATCTCATTTAATTCATATAAGTAGTCATATAAGTTCCCGTTCCCGTTACCGATTATCTGTCTGTCTGTCTGTCTGACCTTGCCCGGCATCGCACAGCTCCTGGTGTGAAGCATCTCATTTAATTTATATAAGTAGTCATATAAGTTCCTGTTCCCGACTGTCTATCTGTCTGTCTGTCTGTCTATCTGTCTGCCTGACCCTGTCCGGCTTCATTAAATTCATAAAGAACGTTCTTCCACACACCATCCATTATTTTTAATGAAAACTCTTTCTAATCACCTGCATGACTACAGTAACTTCTTAAGCAAAAAAAGATGAGTTACAATGTTATGCATTGTGCATTATTTTTATGAAAACTTTGAAAATGCCTTACAGATTGTATCATTATTTATTATAACTCATATGCCGGTACATAACTATGGACAAAGAGTTTATAAATCTTTGAAAACGATGCCACAATATGACTATAAGTTATACAGAAAAGTTATGCCCCTTGAAATAACTTTTACAGAGTTAGGTCCCCTGAGATATATGAAATTATGATGAAAAATGAAAAATGAAATAATACTGAGTAAGCAGGCGATTTCACACTAACAAAATATGACAGTGGGCAGCTCTGGAATGAAAGAAAGGCGTGTAGAAAATTTCATCTCAATCGGATGGGCCGTTCGCGAGCGCACAAAGGACAGACGGACATACAGACATACGGACAGACAGACAGACAGACGGAGATCCTAATTTATATATAAGATTAGGATGTGCGTATCTCTGTCTGTCTGTATGTATGTATGTATGGCCTTTATTTGTTCGCGAACGGCCCATCCGATTGAGATGAAATTTTCTACACGCCTTCCTTTCATTCCAGAGCTGTCAACTGTGATATTTTGTTAGTGTGAAATCGCCTGCTTACTCAGTATTATTTCATTTTTCATTTTTCATCACCCACTCTGTACGCTCCCATGACCCCACTCTGTGTCCTACCATCACCCCACTCTGTGCTCTCCCATCACCCCATTCTGTGTCCTACCATCACCCCACTCTGTGCCCTACCATCACCCACTCTTTGCCCTACCATCACCCACTCTGTGCTCTCCCATCACCCTACTCTGTGCTCTCCCATCACCCCATTCTGTGCCTTACCGTTACCCCACACTGTGTCCTACCATCACCCACTCTGTGCTCTCCCATCACCCTACTCTGTGCTCTCCCATCACCCCATTCTGTGTCCTACCATCACCCCACTCTGTGCCCTACCATCACCCACTCTTTGCCCTACCATCACCCACTCTGTGCTCTCCCATCACCCTACTCTGTGCTCTCACAGAATGTGTGCAGGTGGGGGTAGTTGTGGGTTTGGGGATGTGTGTGTGGGTGAGGGAGGTGTATGGGTGTGGGATGTTTGGGTGGATGGGTGGGGAGTGTGTGTGGGTGAGAGATGTGTGGATGAATGTGTGTGGGGGATGTGTGTAGGTTGGGTGAGGGGTGCGTGATGGATTTGGAGATGTGTGTGTGGGTGGGGGATATGTCTGGCTGGGTGGGGGTGTGTGTGGCTGGATGGAGGAAGTATGTGTGGGTAGTGAGGGTGATTGTAGTTGGGGGATGTGTGGATGGGTAGGAGATGTGTGGATAGATGTGTGTGTGGGATGTGTCTTTGGGATGTGTGTGGGTGTGGTGTTGTGTGGGAGGGGAGCTGGGTGTGGATAAATGATGTTTGTTTGGGTGGGTGAAGGTGTGGTTGGATTTGCGGGTGGGTGAAGGATGTGTGTGAGGGTGGGGGATGTGTGCTTAAATGGGTGGTTGGGATGTGTGAGTGTGGGTGGGTAGATAGGAGATGTATGTGTTGATGAGTGGGTAAGGGATGTGTGGGTGTTAGTGGTTGAGGGATAAGTACGTGTGTCTAGGGATGTGTGAGGGGATGAATGTATGGGTTGGGGATGTGTGTGTGGGTTGTGTGTGCGTGGATGGGAGGTGTGTGTTTGTGAATGGGGAATGTGTTGGTGGGTGGGGATGTGTGTGAGGGATGTTTGTATGGGTGGGGAGATTTTGCGATGGTGGGTATGTGTGTGTATATGGGTAGGGGTGTGTGGTTAAGGGATGTGTGGCTGGGGGAATGGGTGGATGGAGGATGTGTGGTTGGGTAGAGGATGTGTGGGTGGGTGATTGTATATGAGTAAGGGTGTGTGGTTAAGGGATGTTTGGTTGGGGGATGGGTGGATAGAGGATGTGTGGGTGGGTAGAGGATATGTGGGTGGGTGAGTGTGTGCAGGTTAGGAGATGGTGGGGGATGTTTGTAGGTGTGGGCTCGGGATCTGTGAGTGGGCTGGGGGAGATGGGAGATTATGTGGGTGAGTGCGGAATTTGTGTGTGGGTAGATGCGGAATATGTGAGTTGACGGGGAGATGTGTGTGTGGCTGAGGAATGTGTGTTTGGCTGGGTGGTTGGAGGTGTGTGGGTGGAGGAGGATATTGGGTGAGTGATTGTTGGTGGGAAATGGGACGGGTAGAGGATATGTGAGTGGGTGGGGAGATGTGTGTAGGTGGGGGATGTGTGGGTTATTGAATGTATGTGTGCTTGGGGTGTGGATGGATGGGATGTGTGGTGGGTTAGAGGTGTGTGTGGGTGGGGAGATGTGTAGGTGTAGGGATGTGGTGGATGGGTGGGGGAATGTATTGTATGTGTGTGTGGTTGGGTGGGGGAGTTGGAGTGAATGGGGGATGTGTGGGTGGGTGGTGGATGTGTCTCATAACATAGTAATATGCATTGTTTATGTTTACAAAATTCATGTGACAATGTTTTTTTCCTATGCACTGTTGATGAAAGAAAGATGAGTGATTGGAAGGGCCGAATGTAAGACGGGCCTGCGTGCCCAATTTGTTACCCTTTGAAAATAAAGTCTGTTCGTTCGTTCGTTCTCCCATCACCCCATTCTGTGTCCTACCATCACCCCACTCTTTGCCCTACCATCACCCACTCTGTGCTCTCCCATCACCCACTCTGTGCTCTCCCATCACCCCATTCTGTGCCTTACCGTTACCCCACACTGTGTCCTACCATCACCCTACTCTGTGCTCTCCCATTCTGTGTCCTACCATCACCCCACTCTGTGCCCTACCATCACCCACTCTTTGTCCTACCATCACCCACTCTGTGCTCTCCCATAACCCCACTTTTTGTCCACCATGCTTAATACAACTAGTGCCATGCCCCCAACCTATATCAACAAAACCTTGGCATCCTCCCATCACCCCACTCTGTGCCGCCCTATCCTCTCACTCTATGCCCTTCCATCGCACCACTCTGAACTTTCATCCAGATGTGATGAACTGCCATCACTAAACAACTCAGGAGTACATGACAACAATGAAGTCAGGCTGGCTTCAGTGATTTATTGCCACCAAACAAACACAGAAACAAACAAAATCTGAATGAGACAATGTAAACATTATCAATATCTGCGTAAAACTGCAAACATCATTGACGAATACAGAATAGACATTGGGAGTTATAAAACTAGTAACAGGAGAAAAATGCCAACATAAAACGTTTATTACAACATGTTTGAAACACTGACTTCAGCATTGCATGTCCTTTGGCATTGTGTCATTGTAGATGTAATGGTGACGTGTTATTGTAGATGTAATGGTGACATTGTGTTATTGTAGATGTAATGGTGACATTGTGTCATTGTAGATGTAATGATGACATTGTGTTATTGTAGATGTAATGGTGACATTGTGTTATTGTAGATGTAATGATGATATTATGTGATTGTAGATGTAATGGTGATATTGTGTTATTGTAGATGTAATGGTGACATTGTGTTGTTGTAGATGTAATGTTGACATTGTGTTATTGTAGATGTAATGGTGACATTGTGTTATTGTAGATGTAATGGTGATATTGTATTATTATAGATGTAATGGTGACATTGTGGTATTATAGATGTAAAAATGACAATGTGGTATTGTAGATGTAATGGTGACATTGTGTTATTGTAGATGTAATGATGACATTGTGTTATTGCAGATGTAATGGTGACATTGTGTTATTGTAGATGTAATGGTGACATTGTTATTGTAGGTGTAATGGTGACATTGTGATATTGTAGACGTAATGGTGATATTGTGTTATTGTAGATGTAATGATGACATTGTGTTATTATAGATGTAATAATGACATTGTGTCGTTGTAGATGTAAAGGTGACAGTGTGTTATTGTAGATGTAATGGTGACATTGTGTTATTGTAGATGTAATGGTGACATTGTGTTATTGTAGATGTTATGGTGACATTGTGTTATTGTAGATCTAATGGTGACATTGTGTCATTGTAGGTGTAATGGTGACATTGTGTTATTGTAGGTGTAATGGTGACATTGTGTTATTATAGATGTAATGGTGACATTGTATTTTTGCAGATGTAATGGTGACATTGTGTTATTGTAGATGTAATGGTGACATTGTGGTATTGTAGATGTAATGGTGACATTGTGGTATTGTAGATGTAATGGTGACATTGTGTTATTGTAGATATAATGGTGACATTGTGTTATTGTAGATGTAATGGTGACATTGTGTTGTTGTAGATGTAATGGTGACATTGTGTTATTGTAGATGTAATGATGACATTGTATTATTATAGATGTAATGGTGACATTGTGGTATTATAGATGTAATAATGACATTGTGGTATTGTAGATGTAATGGTGACATTGTGTTATTGTAGATGCAATAGTGACATTGTGTTATTGTAGATGTAATGGTGACATTGTGTTATTGCAGATGTAATGGTGATATTGTGTTATTGTAGATGTAATGATGACATTGTGTTATTATAGATGTAATAATGACATTGTGTTGTTGTAGATGTAATGGTGACATTGTGTTATTGTAGATGTAATGGTGACATTGTGTTATTGTAGATGTAATGGTGACATTGTGTTATTTCAGATGTAATGGTGACATTGTGTCATTGTAGGTGTAATGGTGACATTGTATTATTGTAGGTGTAATGGTGACATTGTGTTATTGTAGGTGTAATGGTGACATTGTGTTATTGTAGATGTAATGGTGACATTGTGTCATTGTAGATGTAATGATGAAATTGTGTTATTGTAGATGTAATGGTGACATTGTGTTATTGTAGATGTAATGATGATATTATGTGATTGTAGATGTAATGGTGATATTGTGTTATTGTAGATGTAATGGTGACATTGTGTTGTTGTAGATGTAATGTTGACATTGTGTTATTATAGATGTAATGGTGACATTGTGGTATTATAGATGTAATAATGACATTGTGGTATTGTAGATGTAATGGTGACATTGTGTTATTGTAGATGTAATAGTGACATTGTGTTATTGTAGATGTAATGGTGACATTGTGTTATTGCAGATGTAATGGTGATATTGTGTTATTGTAGATGTAATGATGACATTGTGTTATTATAGATGTAATAATGACATTGTGTTGTTGTAGATGTAATGGTGACATTGTGTTATTGTAGATGTAATGGTGACATTGTGTTATTGTAGATGTAATGGTGACATTGTGTTATTGCAGATGTAATGGTGACATTGTGTCATTGTAGGTGTAATGGTGACATTGTGTTATTGTAGGTGTAATGGTGACATTGTGTTATTGTAGGTGTAATGGTGACATTGTGTTATTGTAGATGTAATGGTGACATTGTGTCATTGTAGATGTAATGATGAAATTGTGTTATTGTAGATGTAATTGTGACATTGTGTTATTGTAGATGTAATGATGATATTATGTGATTGTAGATGTAATGGTGATATTGTGTTATTGTAGATGTAATGGTGACATTGTGTTGTTGCAGATGTAATGTTGACATTGTGTTATTGTAGATGTAATGGTGACATTGTGTTATTGTAGATGTAATGGTGACATTGTATTATTATAGATGTAATGGTGACATTGTGGTATTATAGATGTAAAAATGACAATGTGGTATTGTAGATGTAATGGTGACATTGTGTTATTGTAGATGTAATAGTGACATTGTGTTATTGCAGATGTAATGGTGACATTGTGTTATTGTAGATGTAATGGTGACATTGTTATTGTAGGTGTAATGGTGACATTGTGATATTGTAGACATAATGGTGACATTGTGTCATTGTAGATGTAATGATGACATTGTGTTATTGTAGATGTAATGGTGATATTGTGTTATTGTAGATGTAATGATGACATTGTGTTATTATAGATGTAATAATGACATTGTGTCGTTGTAGATGTAATGGTGACAGTGTGTTATTGTAGATGTAATGGTGACATTGTGTTATTGTAGATGTAATGGTGACATTGTGTTATTGTAGATGTTATGGTGACATTGTGTTATTGTAGATCTAATGGTGACATTGTGTCATTGTAGGTGTAATGGTGACATTGTGTTATTGTAGGTGTAATGGTGACATTGTGTTATTATAGATGTAATGGTGACATTGTATTTTTGCAGATGTAATGGTGACATTGTGTTATTGTAGATGTAATGGTGACATTGTGGTATTGTAGATGTAATGGTGACATTGTGGTATTGTAGATGTAATGGTGACATTGTGTTATTGTAGATATAATGGTGACATTGTGTTATTGTAGATGTAATGGTGACATTGTGTTGTTGTAGATGTAATGGTGACATTGTGTTATTGTAGATGTAATGATGACATTGTATTATTATAGATGTAATGGTGACATTGCGGTATTATAGATGTAATAATGACATTGTGGTATTGTAGATGTAATGGTGACATTGTGTTATTGTAGATGTAATAGTGACATTGTGTTATTGTAGATGTAATGGTGACATTGTGTTATTGCAGATGTAATGGTGACATTGTGTTATTGTAGATGTAATGGTGATATTGTGTTATTGTAGATGTAATGATGACATTGTGTTATTATAGATGTAATAATGACATTGTGTTGTTGTAGATGTAATGGTGACATTGTGTTATTGTAGATGTAATGGTGACATTGTGTTATTGTAGATGTAATGGTGACATTGTGTTATTGCAGATGTAATGGTGACATTGTGTCATTGTAGGTGTAATGGTGACATTGTGTTATTGTAGGTGTAATGGTGACATTGTGTTATTGTAGGTGTAATGGTGACATTGTGTTATTGTAGATGTAATGGTGTCATTGTAGATGTAATGATGAAATTGTGTTATTGTAGATGTAATGGTGATATTGTGTTATTGTAGATGTAATGATGACATTGTGTTATTATAGATGTAATGGTGACATTGTATTATTGCAGATGTAATGGTGACATTGTGTTATTATAGATGTAATAATGACATTGTGGTATTGTAGATGTAATGGTGATATTGTGTTATTTTAGATGTAATGATGACATATTATTGTAGATGTAATGGTGACATTGTTATTGCAGATGTAATGGTGACATTGTTATTGTATTATGTGGTTGTTTCGGGATTTGAAATTTAAATATTGAGCACAACCCACTACTGGCAACGCCGATCACATTCTGGTATGAACCTAAGGCCTATCCACGTCAATATGGAAGCACTATACTCGAGTTTCGCCCTCGTTTGAGCTCATCAGTAGTGCATATCCCTGACCGGATCCGGAAACAGTCCCGGATCACGCGTGTGAAGCGGGTGTGTAACCACGCGGCACACACTGGACACACCAAATTATCACAACAGAACATCACAACGCTACCCATCGTAGGCTATGCTCAAGATTGCCCAATCGCCGCGACCGACGTCCGTCAATCGATGGGACCCGAACGATCAGGACTTCTCACCGGCAAGGAACACCATTGTTATTGTAGATGTAATGGTGACATTGTGTTATTGTAGATGTAATGATGACATTGTGTTATTGTAGATGTAATGGTGACATTGTGTTATTGTAGATGTAATGGTGACATTGTGTTATTGTAGATGTTATGATGACATTGTGTTATTGTAGATGTAATGGTGACATTGTGTTATTGTAAATGTAATGGTGACATTGTGTTATTGTAGACGTAATGGTGACATTGTGTTATTGTAGACGTAATGGTGACATTGTGTTATTGTAGATGTAATGGTGACATTGTGGTATTGTAGATGTAATGATGACATTGTGTTATTGTAGATGTAATGGTGACATTGTATTATTGTAGATGTACTGGTGACATTGTGTTATTGTAGATGTAATGGTGACATTGTGTTATTGTAGATGTAATGATGACATTGTGTTATTGTAGATGTAATGATGATATTGTGTTATTGTAGATGTAATGGTGACATTGTATTATTGTAGATCATGTAATAGTGACATTATGTTGTTGTAGATGTAATGCTGACGTCATGTCACTCGGAATCCGGTCTATTGACATTGAAATCAGTGGCTTGGGCTGCAGCCAGGTGCTCTGATGTCCACACGAAAGACTCGTCACTTTCTGGCATCTGTTCCTCCCAGAACTCAGAGACCCGCTGTTGGATGCCCAAATTCTCCTCTCTCCACTCTCGCTGCCACACTCTCAGCTCTTGAACTTCTGGCAGACGCCGGACCTGCAGATCCATCCAACAATTAAATAGAGTAGCAATTGATATTGGGATTAAGGGATATACAAGAAGCTACCTGGTATTGCAGCAATCTGGCATTGCTTTGACCTGACATTACAGGGACCTTGCATTGCTGTGACCTGACATTGATGTGACCTGATGTTGCTAGGACCTGCATTTCTGGGACCTGCTTGTATGTGGAAACCTGCATCTCAGACTAACAAGCACCAGCTGGCATCTCCAACAGTGAACAAGTGGATGAAGTGATACAGTGATGGACATTGTATACTGAACACACATTAGTTAACCATACATTACACAGCTCATACAGCGATGGACATTGTATACTGAACACGTATTAGTTAACCATACATTACACAGTCATACAGCGATGGACATTGTAGTTAACCATACATTACACAGCTCATACAGTCATGGACATTGTATACTGAACACGTATTAGTTAACCATACATTACACAGCTCATACAGTCATGGACATTGTATACTGAACACGTATTAGTTAACCATACATTACACAGCTCATACAGTGATGGACATTGTAGTTAACCATACATTACACAGCTTATACAGCGATGGACATTGTATACTGAACACGTATTAGTTAACCATACATTACACAGCTCACACAGCGATGGACATTGTAGTTAACCATACATTACACAGCTCATACAGTCATGGACATTGTATACTGAACACGTATTAGTTAACCATACATTACACAGCTCATACAGTGATGGACATTGTAGTTAACCATACATTACACAGCTTATACAGCGATGGACATTGTATACTGAACACGTATTAGTTAACCATACATTACACAGCTCACACAGCGATGGACATTGTAGTTAACCATACATTACACAGCTCATACAGTCATGGACATTGTATACTGAACACGTAATAGTTAACCATACATTACACAGTTCATACAGTCATGGACATTGTATACTGAACATTATTAGTTAACCATACATTACACAGTTCATACAGCGATGGACATTATATACTGAACACGAATTAGTTAACCATACATTACAAAGCTCATACAGCGATGGACATTGTAGTTAACCATACATTACACAGCTCATACAGCGATGGACATTGTAGTTAACCATACATTACACAGCTCATACAGCGATGGACATTGTAGTTAACCATACATTACACAGCTCATACAGCGATGGACATTGTAGTTAACCATACATTACACAGCTCATACAGCGATGGACATTGTAGTTAACGATACATTACACAGCTCATACAGCGATGGACATTGTAGTTAACCATACATTACACAGCTCATACAGTGATGGACATTGTATACTGAACACGTATTAGTTAACCATACATTACACAGCTCACACAGCGATGGACATTGTAGTTAACCATACATTACACAGCTCATACAGTCATGGACATTGTATACTGAACACGTATTAGTTAACCATACATTACACAGCTCATACAGTGATGGACATTGTAGTTAACCATACATTACACAGCTTATACAGCGATGGACATTGTATACTGAACACGTATTAGTTAACCATACATTACACAGCTCATACAGCGATGGACATTGTAGTTAACCATACATTACACAGCTCATACAGCGATGGACATTGTAGTTAACCATACATTACACAGCTCATACAGTGATGGACATTGTATACTGAACATTATTAGTTAACCATACATTACACAGTTCATACAGCGATGGACATTATATACTGAACACGAATTAGTTAACCATACATTACACAGCTCATACAGCGATGGACATTGTAGTTAACCATACATTACACAGCTCATACAGCGATGGACATTGTAGTTAACCATACATTACACAGCTCATACAGCGATGAACATTGTAGTTAACCATACATTACACAGCTCATACAGTCATGGACATTGTATACTGAACATGTATTAGTTAACCATACATTACACAGTTCAGTCACAATGTTGATTCATGTTCAGAAACTAACACTGTCTTATCATGTCATGTCTTATCATATCATGTCTTATGTCTTATCATATCATGTCTTATGTCTTATCATGTCTTATCATATCATGTTTTATGTCTTATCATGTCTTATCTTATCATGTCATGTCTTATCCTGTCTTTCTTATCTTATCATATCATGTCTTATCTTATCATATCATGTCTTATCATATCATGTCTTATCATATCATGTCTTATCATATCATATCTTATCATGTCATGTCTTATCATGTCATGTCTTATCATATCATGTCTTATCATATCATGTCTTATTATATCATGTTTTATCATGTCATGTCTTATCATATCATGTCTTATCATATCATGTCTTATCATATCATGTCTTATCATATCATGTCTTATCATGTCATGTCTTATCATGTCTTATCTCATCATATCATGTCTTATCATATCATGTCTTATCATGTCTTATCATATCATGTCTTATCATATCATGTCTTATCTCATCATATCATGTCTTATCATATTATGTCTTATCATGTCATGTCTTATCTCATCATATCATGTCTTATCATATCATGTCTTATCATATCATGTCTTATCTCATCATGTCATGTCTTATCATATCATGGCTTGTTTAATTATGTCAGGTCATGTTTTATCATGTCATGTCTTATAATGTCATGTCATATCTTATAATGTCATGTTTTATGTCATGTCATATGATATCATGTCTTATAATGTCATGTTTTATGTCATGTCTTATGATATCATGTCTTATGATGTCATGTCTTTTGATGTCATGTCTTATGATGTCATATCTAATATATCTCAAAAGTTGTCTATTGTGTCCCTGTCTTTCCCTGTGTGTTTGGTGCACTCATCAATCATGGCAAACTGCAGCTTGGTGCCTGGATCTTCAGCAAACTGTCAGTGTGTGTTGTGCTAGCATAGACACCTGCTGATGTGTTGTGTTAGCATAGACACCTGCTGATGTGTTGTGCTAGCATAGACACCTGCTGATGTGTGTTCTGCTAGCATAGACACCTGCTGATGTGTTGTGCTAGCATAGACACCTGCTGATGTGTGTTGTGCTAGCATAGACACCTGCTGATGTGTGTTGTGCTAGCATAGACACCTGCTGATGTGTGTTGTGCTAACATAGACACCTGCTGATGTGTGTTGTGCTAGCATAGACACCTGCTGATGTGTGTTCTGCTGGCATAGACACCTGCTGATGTGTGTTGTGCTGGCATAGACACCTGCTGATGTGTGTTGTGCTAGCATAGACACCTGCTGATGTGTGTTCTGCTAGCATAGACACCTGCTGATGTGTGTTGTGCTAACATAGACACCTGCTGATGTGTGTTGTGCTAGCATAGACACCTGCTGATGTGTGTTGTGCTGGCATAGACATCTGCTGATGTGTGTTGTGCTAGCATAGACACCTGCCAACACATGGAGACTGTCTCTGTCTGATGTTTTATCTCTCTTTCCACAAATCTTTCCCATTGCCACAACATGTTCCAGTTTTGTCTTCTCATAATGTGGCCAACACATGGAGACTGTCTCTTCTGATGTTTGAGATCAGCTGTCTCTGCAACTTTTGTTGTTGTGCGCATATCTTTTACAGGACATCGCCGTCAACATCAGCATCTTTCAGCTGATTGTTGATTTATTGGCTAGATTACGCTCAGTAGTTTGCCTTTGCTTTCTGAGTGACCGGCTCACATACCCCATAAGTTACCGACACGGAGAGAACCGCTACTAATTCTCATGCACATCACGTTACTCATGAGAGTATACAGGAGTAAGGAGAAAGTCGTGTAACCCCTAGGCCAGGGAGACCGGCCTCTGCGACTTAGCCTCCCGCAAAATGTCCAGATTTCTCATTTTGGCTGTCCAAGAAATTTTCAGCATTCTTCTTTACAACCACATCTCCAAAATCTCCAGGGTGTGGACAACCTGGGTTTAAACCCCGCTGGTAAACATAGTGTTGCAGCCCAGCAGTGCCAGTACAGCAAGATTTCATATACTGAGTTATCTCCCCACTGAGTTATCTCACCAATGTGACAGACTACAACATGGAGTTATCTGATCACTGTGACAAATTTCAAAATGGAGTTATCTCCTCACTATGACAGATTTCAAAATAGAGTTATCTCCTCACTGTGACAGATTTCAAAATAGAGTTATCTCATCACTGTGACAGACTGCAACATGGAGTTATCTCCCCACTGTGAGAGACTTAAACATGGAGTTATCCCCTTATAGTTACAGATTTCAAAATAGAGTTATCTCCTCACTGTGACAGATTTCAACATGGAGTTATCTCCCCACTGTGAGAGACTTCAAAATGGAGTTATCCCCTCATAGTGACAGATTTCAAAATAGAGTTATCTCCTCACTGTGACATACTTCAACATGGAGTTATCTCCCCACTGTCACATACTTCATTATTCCCCCACTGTGACAGACTTCAACATGGAGTTATCTCCCCACTGTGACACAATTCATTATCTCCTGACTGAGACAGACGTCAACATGGAGTCATCTCCCTACTGTGACTGACTTCATTATCTCCCGAGCGTGACATACTTCAACATGGAGTTATCCCCTCACAATGACAGACTTCAACATGGAGTTATCCCCTCACAGTGACAGACTTCAACATGGAGTTATCCCCTCACAGTGACAGACTTCAACATGGAGTTATCTCCTCACAGTGACAGACTTCAACATGGAGATAATCCCCTCACAGTGACAGACTTCAACATGGAGATAATCCCCTCACAGTGACAGACTTCAACATGGAGTTATCCCCTCACAGTGAGAGACTTCAACATGGAGTTATCCCCTCACAGTGAGAGACTTTAACATGGAGTTATCCCCTCACAGTGAGAGACTTCAACATGGAGTTATCCCCTCACAGTGACAGACTTCAACATGGAGTTATCTCCTCACTGTGGCAGACTTCAACATGGAGTTATCCTCTCACAGTGACAGACTTTGTATCCTCTCACAGTGAAAGACTTCAACATGGAGTTATCTCCTCACAGTGACAGACTACAACATGGAGTTATCTCCTCACAGTGACAGACTTCAACATGGAGTTATCTCCTCACAGTGACAGACTACAACATGGAGTCATCTCCTCAAGCTGTTCACCGTGTCCTGTGCCCATCTCCCTGCTGACAGAGCCCTGCCTGTTCTACCAGGAACCAGGCCTTCCAACACTGTTCCTTCTCAACCACTGTGACATGGATCATGACCAAAGTGTGCCGGTCCCCGGCACATAAAGCTGGCTATAAGCCAGTTGTCTAGGATATTCAGGTCTTCTAGAAGGTCAACATTTGTATCCTCCTTGATCCACATATTCTATGAAATTGTTCAACATTACAATTCAACAGTCCTAGTTTTCATCTGTGGCTACCGTGAGATGGTCCACGACTGACACCCACGTGTTGCTACAGGAAAGTTGCATTACCCAAAATCTGCAACTCGTTGGCTGGTGGTGTGCTCCAGGTTCGTAACCATGTTTAACCTCCACGTTGCTCTGGCCAATCTCTTTCTGACTTCTTGTGAACATTGGCACTTATTGTCGATTATCCAGCTGAGATATTGACAGTTGGTGACATGTTCAGTGTCTTCATCGCTGCCTGTATTGATTGACTGGCACTCACATCCATGGATAATGTTTTTGTTTATTGTTTAGGAAAAGCTGTCGTTGTTAATATCTTGGCCAGCTACACACATGCTCCACCATGCTCATGTATTTCATCTACGACAAATGGAAGACTACACAATAGACAGGACACAACAACTGACCAGGTGGCCCCACCAGAAGACTACACAATAGACAGGACACAACAACTGACCAGGTGGCCACACAACAACTGACCAGGTGGCCCCGCCAGAAGGCCTGGATGATGACAGCAGCCTCTTCCTCCGTCCAGACCAATGACTTCGGGAGTGGGGGACGAGGGCTGGAAGAAAGGGATGTCACATGATAACAGCAGTATGTCAACAACATTAAGTCACAACATGAATCTGTCAACATCACACCAACAGCAACATCATTCTAATCACCCAGCTGGTACGTACATGCAACCTCTTCATCAAGATTTTAATTACCAAGATGGTACATGCGATAATTTCATTAACATTCTAATCACACAGATAATACACAAATGTTTTAATTTCACACCTGAATGTTGCAGCAGTCATGCTCTCAGAAATCTGACTGTTGTTGCAACAGTACCAGCAAACACAGACATGCTATCTGCACTCTGAATGTTGTTGTTGTTGTATCTGTACCAGCCACACAGACATGCTCTCTGCTCTCTGAATGTTGTTGTTGTATCTGTACCAGCCATACAGACATGCTCTCTGAATGTTGTTGTTGTATCTGTACCAGCCACACAGACATGCTCTCTGCTCTCTGAATGTTGTTGTTGTATCTGTACCAGCCATACAGACATGCTCTCTGAATGTTGTTGTTGTATCTGTACCAACCATACAGACATGCTCTCTGCTCTCTGAATGTTGTTGTTGTATCTGTACCAGCCACACAGACATGCTCTCTGCTCTCTGAATGTTGTTGTTGTATCTGTACCAGCCATACAGACATGCTCTCTGCACTCTGAATCTGGTTGATGTATCTGTTCCAGCCAGGACACTGGTTCCAGACTGGGGGCTGTGTGGTCTCGAGGTATGGTGTCCGCCTCGAGTGCTGGAGGTCCCGGGTTCAAGCCCCAGTTAGGACCGGGATTTTTTCATGTGGACTTCTAGTAATAACATTTCCCCTGGTCTCTGGGTAGTGAGATCGGACGCCCGTGTGTATTGTTGTACACGTAAAAAATACCTTGGCAGTTGGAAATCGAAAAAGAGTAGCCTAACAGAGCTGCCCGGGCAAAATTTTGAGTTAAAAATCTACCAAAAGTATTTAAGGATCCTCGCTGGTGCTACAGAGTTCGTGCACTGAGCTGAATGTCTTCAGACTCAAGTTTGAGTTAGGAGGAGAACGGAGCACTTATGGGTTACACCCGTGTGCCGTGATGTTGATCCATAGACTAAACTAAACTAGTTCCAGCCAGCAAGGTTTTCTTTGCTGTCATTTTTGTTAAGCAATATTTGTTCTCCTCTCAGTTTCTGTCATCACGTTTCAGTCGCCTGTTGCCTGTCACAGTGACACCTCCCACCAGTTATACATGTACACATGAGAGTTCCTCTATTTTGTTCTAACCCTTACACCTTACAGCACACATGACCTCCTATCACTTTTGTAAGTGTACATGTGACCTGCTACTAAAGATACCTGTGTACCTGAGTGCTGGCATCATGTGTGGGTGTATCTGAGTGCTGACCTCATGTGTGGGTGTACTTGAGTGCTGACTTCATGTGTAGGTGTACTTGAGTGCTGACTGCATGTGTGGGTGTACTTGAGTGCTGACCTCATGTGTGGGTGTACCTGTGTACATGAGTGCTGACATGTGTGGGTGCACATGTGTACATGAGTGCTGACATGTGTGGGTGCACATCTGTACCTGAGTGCTGATCTCATGTGTGGGTGTACCTGTGTACATGAGTGCTGACATCATGTGTGGGTGTACCTGTGTAGATGAGTTCTGACATCATGTGTGGGTGTACCTGTGTACATGAGTGCTGACATCATGTGTGGGTGCACATGTGTATATGAGTGCTGACATCATGTGTGGGTGCACATGTGTACATGAATGCTGACATCATGTGTGAAAGTATCTGTGTACACAAGTGCTGACATCATGTGTGGGTGCACCTGTGTACATGAGTGCTGACATGTGTGGGTGCACCAGTGTACATGAGTGCTGACATCATGTGTGAAAGTATCTGTGTACATGACTGCTGACATGTGTGGGTGTACCTATGTACATGAGTGCTGACATCATGTGTGGGTGCACATGTTTACATGAGTGCTGATCTCATGTGTGGGTGCACCTCTGTACCTGAGTGCTGACCTCATGTGTGAGTGCACCTCTGTACATCAGTGCTGACATCATGTGTGGGTGTACATGAGTGCTGACATCATGTGTGGGTGTACCTGTGTGACCTACCTGCAACTGGAGGCTGGCAGAGGGCAGCCAGCCACGTCTCTTATGTCATCCAGCAGTCGGAGCCACTGCCAGGTCGTAGGAGAATATAACAGCCAGGGAGGTGAAGGCACGGAGAGGGGGAGAGAAGGATAGAGAGAGAGAGAAGGAAAGAGAGATAGAGAAAGAAAGAGAGAGGGAGAGAGCAGGAGAGAGAGAGAGAGGATAAGACAGGGAGAGAGAGAATAAGATGCAGAGAGGCACAGACATAGATTGAGGGTGAGAGAAGGAGAATGAGGGACAACAAACGAATGAACACTCTTTATTTTCAACATTCTACATTCGGCCCTTTCAATCACTCATCTTTCATTCATCAATTGTGTATGTTACATTCACATAGAAAAAACATTGAATTCTGGGTACTTCAATTTTAATTCACCGCAAACACCGCAAACAAAGAAAAATCCCTTCGAGCCTCATTTGCATCGGTCCGGCAATCATTTTCCGGTTAAGTGTTTGGTGGACTGCTGGACCGATCGATAGATGTTTTTTTAGTTTTGGGCCCGTAGGGCCCTCACTGTCATTGATAGTGAGGGCCCTACGGGCCCAAAAACTTCAAAACATCCATCGATCGGTCCAACAGTCCACCAAACACTTAACCGGAAAATGATTGCCAGAAGATGCAAATGAGGCTCAAAGGGATTCTTCTTTTGTTGCGGTGAATTAAAATTGAAGTATCGAATTCTGCCCTTCTATCACTCTCAGTCATACATTATATCATTCACACATCATTCAAGGCTAACTGAGAACATCAACAATATAAAAGATATGCATTATAAAGGCATGGGGAAAATGAAAAATCAATACTACACGACTCAGTAATAATAAAGAATGGTGTGTCACTTGTTATTAGCTATGTGGAATATATTGGCCTGCCAAAAGGGGACTGTCTGTTATACTAGGGTTTTATTATTATTATTATTTCTATTATTAAGGGGGAAGGTAATCCATACTGAGACAGTGTTCGAATAACTTGCTATTATATGTATAGGGGTTGGTGATGTCTTTGATTTCTTGTGGGAGAAAGAGAGAGAGGCAGACAGAAAGAGGCAGAGAGAGAGAGAGAAAGAGAGAGAACAAACGAGAGAGAGAGAGAGAGAGAGAGAGAGATATGGCAAGAGGACAAGAGAGAAAGAAAAGAAAGAGAGAGAGAGAAGGTGAGAGAGTGAAAGAGGGTGAGATACATAAAGATTAACAAGGAGAGAAGTAAATAAGAGAGAGCAAGAGAATGCCGATATCAGAGAGAAGGAGAGATGAGAGTGTCAGTGTGTGACAGAGAGACAGATGTCAGTGTGTGACAGAGAGACAGATGTCAGAGTGTGACAGATAGACAGATGTCAGAGTGTGACAGAGAGACAGATGTCAGTGTGTGACAGAGAGACAGATGTCAGTGTGTGAGAGAGAGACAGATGTCAGTGTGTGAAAGAGAGACAGATGTCAGTGTGTGACAGAGAGACATATGTCAGTGTGTGACAGAGAGACAGATGTCAGTGTGTGACAGAGAGACAGATGTCAGTGTGTGACAGAGAGATAGATGTCAGTGTGTGACAGAGAGACAGATGTCAGTGTGTGACAGAGAGACATATGTCAGTGTGTGACAGAGAGACAGATGTCAGTGTGTGACAGAGACAGATGTCAGTGTGTGACAGAGAGACAGATGTCAGTGTGTGACAGAGAGATAGATGTCAGTGTGTGACAGAGAGGCAGATGTCAGTGTGTGACAGAGAGATAGATGTCAGTGTGTGACAGAGAGACAGATGTCAGTGTGTGACATAGAGATAGATGTCAGTGTGTGACAGAATGATAGATGCCAGTGTGTGACAGAGAGATAGATGTCAGTGTGTGACAGAGAGACAGATGTCAGTGTGTGACAGAGAGATAGATGTCAGTGTGTGACAGAGAGATAGATGTCAGTGTGTGACAGAGAGATAGATGTCAGTGTGTGACAGAGAGATAGATGTCAGTGTGTGACAGAGAGATAGATGTCAGTGTGTGACAGAGAGACAGATGTCAGTGTGTGACAGAGAGACAGATGTCAGTGTGACAGAGAGACAGATGTCAGTGTGTGACAGAGAGACAGATGTCAGTGTATGACAGAGAGATAGATGTCAGTGTGTGACAGAGAGACAAATGTCAGTGTGTGACAGAGAGACAGATGTCAGTGTGTGACAGAGAGATAGATGTCAGTGTGTGACAGAGAGACAGATGTCAGTGTGTGACAGAGAGACAAATGTCAGTGTGTGACAGAGAGATAGATATCAGTGTGTGACAGAGAGACAGATGTCAGTGTGTGACAGAGAGATAGATGTCAGTGTGTGACAGAGAGACAGATGTCAGTGTGTGACAGAGAGACAGATGTCAGTGTGACAGAGAGGCAGATGTCAGTGTGTGACAGAGACAGATGTCAGTGTGTGACAGAGAGACAGATGTCAGTGTGTGACAGAGAGATGAGAGTGTCAGTGTGTGACAGAGAGACAGAAGTCAGTGTGTGACAGAGAGACAGATGTCAGTGTGTGACAGAGAGACAGATATCAGTGTGTGACAGAGAGATGAGAGTGTCAGTGTGTGACAGAGAGACAGATGTCAGTGTGTGACAGAGAGACACATGTCAGTGTGTGACAGAGAGACAGATGTCAGTGTGTGACAGAGAGACAGATGTCAGTGTGTGACAGAGAGACAGATGTCAATGTGTGACAGAGAGACAGATGTCAGTGTGTGACAGAGAGACAGATGTCAGTGTGTGACAGAGAGACAGATGTCAGTGTGTGACAGAGAGACAGATGTCAGTGTGTGACAGAGAGACAGATGTCAGTGTGTGACAGAGAGACAGATGTCAGTGTGTGACAGAGAGACAGATGTCAGTGTGTGACAGAGAGACAAATGTCAGTGTGTGACAGAGAGACAGATGTCAGTGTGTGACAGAGAGACAGATGTCAGTGTGTGACAGAGAGACAAATGTAGAGGACAGAAACTATGTCTTACTGGTCTTTGAGCCACTGCTTGACAAATGGGATGTCAGAAAATTGCATGTCTTTCCTGTCTTCCTGGCCAGCGATCGGGTTCTTTCTGGGGACAGATGTCAGGGTCATCAGCTTTCACAAATGTCACTTGTATGTTTATACAGATGTCAGGGTCATCAGCTTTCACAAATGTCACTTTTATGTTTATACAGATGTCAGGGTCATCAGCTTTCACAAATGTCACTTGTATGTTTATACAGATGTCAGGGTCATCAGCTTTCACAAATGTCACTTGTATGTTTATACAGATGTCAGGGTTATCAGCTTTCACAAATGTCACTTGTATGTTTATACAGATGTCAGGGTCATCAGCTTTCACAAATGTCACATGTATGTTTATACAGATGTCAGGGCCATCAGCTTTCACATATCTGTCACATGTATGTTTATACAGGGCACCTGGCAGAATGGTTAGCTTTCACATACATCACATGTATGTTTATACGGCCTTGGTGGATTTGTCAGCTTTCACACATGTCACATGTATGTTTATACAGCCTTGGCAGAATTGTCAGCTTTCACATATGTCACATGTATGTTTATACAGCCTTTGCAGAATTGTCAGCTTTCACACATGTCACATGTATGTTTATACAGCCTTGGCAGAATTGTCAGCTTTCACATATGTCACATGTATGTTTATACGGCGGCCACCTGGCAGAAATGTCAGCTTTCACATATGTCACATGTATGTTTATATGGCGGCCACCTAGCAGAAATGTCACCTTTCACATATGTCACATGTATGTTTATATGGCGGCCACCTGGCAGAAATGTCACCTTTCACATATGTCACATGTATGTTTATATGGTGGCCACCTGGCAGAAATGTCACCTTTCACATATGTCACCTTTCACATATGTCACATGTATGTTTATATGGCGGCCACCTGGCAGAAATGTCACCTTTCACATATGTCACATGTATTTTTATACAGCCTTAGCGGAATTGTTAGCTTTCACATATGTCACATGTATGTTTATACGTCGGGCACCTGGCAGAATTGTCAGATTTGACATATGTCACATGTATGTTTATATGGCGGCCACCTGGCAGAAATGTCACCTTTCACATATGTCACATGTATTTTTATACAGCCTTAGCGGAATTGTTAGCTTTCACATATGTCACATGTATGTTTATACGTCGGGCACCTGGCAGAATTGTCAGATTTGACATATGTCAAATGTATGTTTATATGGCAGCATAATGTGGTGGTCCCCACACTTCACAGACACGCAGCAGATTCACACACACACGCACATACCATGCACACATACAGGTGTGTATCTGTAGGTGTATAATGTGTGTGTGTGTATATTCTGTGTGTATTATGTGTGTGAGTGTGTGTATTGTGTGTGTGAGTGTGTGTATAGTGTGTGTATTATGTGTGTGAGTGTGTGTATTGTGTGTGTATTATGTTTGTGTGTGTGTATTATGTGTGTGAGTGTGTGTATTGTGTGTGTGAGTGTGTGTATATTCTGTATGTATTATGTGTGTGAGTGTGTGTATTGTGTGTGTATTATGTGTGTGTGTGTATTATGTGTGTGAGTGTGTGTGTATTATGTGTGTATTATGTGTGTGAGTGTGTGTATTGTGTGTGTATTATGTGTGTTTGTGTGTGTGTGTGTATTATGTGTGTGAGGGTGTGTATAATCTGTGTGTATTATGTGTGTGAGTGTGTGTATTGTGTGTGTATTATGTGTGTGTGTATTATGTGTGTGAGTGTGTGTGTATTCTGTGTATTATGTGTGTGTGTGTGTATTGTGTGTGTATTATATGTGTGTGTGTGTGTATTATGTGTGTGAGTGTGTGTGTATTCTGTGTGTATTATGTGTGTGAGTGTGTGTATTCTGTGTGTATTATGTGTGTGTGTATTATGTGTGTGAGTGTGTGTGTATTGTGTGTGTATTGTGTGTGTATTATGTGTGTGTGTGTATTATGTGAGTGAGTGTGTGTGTGTATTGTGTGTGTATTATGTGTGTGTGTGTGTATTATGTGTGTAAGTGTGTGTTTTATGTGTGTGTGTTTTGTGTGTGTGTGTGTATTATGTGTGTGTGTCTATATGTGTAGTGTGTGTATTATCTGACAGTAAATATGTGACTGGGCATAGAACATGACATCTGACAGTAAATATGTGACTGGGCATAGAACATGACATCTGACAGTAAATATGTGACTGGGCATAGAACATGACATCTGACAGTAAATAGGTTACAGGAGACAGTACATGACATCTGACAGTAAATAGATGAAAGGACACAGTAGCTGACATCTGACAGTAAATAGGTGACTGGGCAAAGTACATGACATCTGACAGTAAATAGGTGACTGGACATAGTACGTGACATCTGACAGTAAATAGGTGACTGGACTTAGTAAATGACATCTGATAGTAAATAAGTGACTGGATATAGTACATGACATTTGACAGTAAATAGGTGACTGGACATAGTACGTGACATCTGACAGTAAATAGATGACAGGACACAGTACATGACATCTGACAGTAAATAGGTGACTGGACTTAGTACATGACAACTGACAGTAAATAGGTGACTGGACACAGTACATGACATTTGACAGTAAATAGATGGTCTTGTGACAAGACCACCGGGGCTTGGACTGGTTTGCCACGATAGATAATATCCCCTGCCTTTGCTCCAACCACCTCAATAGCACTCTACATCTACCAGGCCCCACACAAGCCGGGACAGCTTAACCTTCCCTCCCTCACCTAGGGTTCCACACCCCAAGGGGGCTCGGACCAGACACCAGTCATATCACTACACAAAGTCATAGCTAAGAGAACAAAAATTTAATTCTGAACTACGTCAACCACAACACAGAGAAGGATGGCTGGAAGCCAGACTAGAAGAACTATGTACAAGATCAAAGACGCAGATGAGTATTCATCATGGAGGCGGACGATAGCTCGTGCGGTTGTCCAGTCGTGGTAGCGACTCACCCAGGCTCCTCCAGTGGACTGGAACTCCAAGGTCTGCTGCCTCTCCAAAGTTCCCTCTTCACCCAGAGAACCAAGCAAGGGCTGATCAAGCGCAGTACCACTGCCTGACTGACACTGCACTGATGAACAAGGATCCTTCCTTGCTGTCGTACTATTTCACTCGTCACACTCCTGATGAAGTCTGGGCCGACCCTATAACATTAGCGGTCTCCCACTTGCAGAAAAAATACATGTAGCGCCGTCTCAAAATACACAAGAGCCAGGTCACTCTTCTATCTCATCAGTGACCCACACACTGATATGTCACTTACACAATAAGCGGTTGCTCCACACGAACATACAATGTCACTGGTAAAGTCTATCAGGTGACTAAACACTTCACCTTAGTTCCATGTCCTTGGACAATAGATCTTCACACAGTATTATGTACCTACCCTGATCCATGGGTAGTAATCACAACCTAGCACACACTGTCAACAGTTCATCACGTTGGCATGAGGTAGCTCCCTACCGTCACAAACATTGTCAACAGTTCATAACGTTGGCATGAGGTAACTCCCTACCTTAAACATTTCACTCTGGTGTTTCCACCCATGTTGTAATCAATGTCCTAGTTCACTGGACCACATGTTGGCTTCATAAAGGTAACCAATGTAAAAACACTATGTAAGCATCAACTGATACATGGTGTCCCATAACCCAGCCGGGCCAGAAGCATATAACACAGGTCATGGCGACCGGTAACAATGATCACTCTGCACAACTTGAAAGGCCACTACCTTGCAATTACCAAGGTTTACACAGAGACTGAATGTCACCAGTGCTTCACTGGCTTGAATCACCAGACGTTTCAGTGTTGGATCCTCTCAGGATCGGATGACACTCGTCGGACTCTTGACGGAGGTCCTAACCTCGACCTACCGACTTATTCAGCACTCAGCTCCCTCCAACATTGATCTCGCAGACTCAGACAACCACTCCCAGTATGGCCTCAATCAACTTCTGGATAGGCACTGGAATGAGTGGGCCCATAGAGCTCATGGTGCAGCTCTTGAATCTTCTACTGTATAGTAATAACAGATCCTGAAACACGGAGAGGTTGGTGTGAGTACTCAACTACAACAAAGACTACCAGCATCTCCACCCTGTCACCTGCCTCTCAGATATTCCTCATGTCTACCAACATGAGTATGAAATCATCACATCATAGATCTACCTAGTCACTATAATATATAGGCATAATGATGGTAGAAAAAGCAATAGCACACCTGTTCAGTCAAGTAACACTTCTGGGCTACATATAACCCTTAGCACCAGAGTCGACTGTATGACTCTGTCAAGCATCCTTCGCCTGGTGCCAGTCCAATCCGGTTTCATCTTCCATCATCAATCAACATATACACTTACTTTCCTTTCAGTGTAGGGATTACTGTATCGAGAAGGTGTCCAGCCGGACATCTCCTTCCTGACAGACTCATCAATTCATCAATCCCTTCACCCATGGACTGATGAATTACACACATTAATAACTATATGTCCATAATGAATTATACTCCTGATAATTCATTACTATAGCATTAACTAAGGATAACTCAGGACTTGTTACACTTAAATGACAAAATCATATCACAGCCATAGTGTCAGGTCTGGGATCCCTGCCCCAGATCCTGAGTTGCCCTCTTATTCACTGACTATCTTTCAGGTCAGTCATCCCTGTGCCGGTCGAGCACAGCTGTGGTGGCCATCCACCACTACACAGTAGGTGACTGGACACAGTACATGACATCTGACAGTAAATAGGTGACTGGACATAGTACATGACATCTGACAGTAAATAGGTGACTGGACAGAGTACATGACAACTGACAGTAAATAGGTGACTGGACATAGTACACGACATCTGACAGTAAATAGGTGACTGGACACAGTACATGACAACTGACAGTAAATAGGTGACAGGATACAGTACATGACATCTGACAGTAAATAGGTGACTGGACACAGTACATGACATCTGACAGTAAATAGGTGACTGGACACAGTACATGACATCTGACAGTAAATAAATGACAGGGCATAGTACTTGACATCTGACAGTAAATAGGTGACTGGACATAGTACATGACATCTGATAGTAAATAGATGACTGGGCACAGTACATGACATCTGACAGTAAATAGATGGCAGGACATAGTACATGACATCTGACAGTAAATAGATGGCAGGACATAGTACTTGACATCTGACAGTAAATAGGTGACTGGACACAGTACATGACATTTGACAGTAAATAGATGACAGGACACAGTACATGACATCTGACAGTAAATAGGTGACTGGACACAGTACATGACATTTGACAGTAAATAGATGACTGGACATAGTACATGACATCTGACAGTAAATAGGTGACAGGACATAGTAAATGACATCTGACAGTAAATAGGTGACAGGACATAGTACATGGCATCTGACAGTAAATAGGTGACTGGACATAGTACATGACATCTGACAGTAAATAGGTGACTGGACATAGTACATGACATCTGACAGTAAATAGGTGACTGGACATAGTACATGGCATCTGACAGTAAATAGGTGACTCAACATAGTACATGACATCTGACAGTAAAACAATGACAGGAAAAAGTACATGATATCTGACAGTAAACCAATGACATGACACAGTACATGACATCTGACAGTAAATAGATGACTGGACATAGTACATGACATCTGACAGTAAATTGGTGACTGGACATAGTACATGACATCTGACAGTAAATAGGTGACTGGACATAGTACATGACATCTGACAGTAAATTGGTGACTGGACATAGTACATGACATCTGACAGTAAATAGGTGACAGGACATAATACATGACATCTGGCAGTAAATTGGTGACTGGACATAGTACATGACATCTGACAGTAAATAGATGACAGGACACAGTACATGACATCTGACAGTAAATTGGTGACTGGACATAGTACATGATATCTGACAGTAAACCAATGACAGCACACAGTACATGACATCTGACAGTAAATAGATGACTGGACATAGTACATGACATCTGACAGTAAATTGGTGACTGGACATAGTACATGACATCTGACAGTAAATAGGTGACAGGACAAAGTACATGACATCTGACAGTAAATAGGTGACTGGACACAGTACATGACATCTGACAGTAAATAGGTGACTGGACACAGTACATGACATCTGACAGTAAATAAATGACAGGGCATAGTACTTGACATCTGACAGTAAATAGGTGACTGGACATAGTACATGACATCTGATAGTAAATAGATGACTGGGCACAGTACATGACATCTGACAGTAAATAGATGGCAGGACATAGTACATGACATCTGACAGTAAATAGATGGCAGGACATAGTACATGACATCTGACAGTAAATATGTGACTGGACACAGTACATGACATTTGACAGTAAATAGATGACAGGACACAGTACATGACATCTGACAGTAAATAGGTGACTGGACACAGTACATGACATTTGACAGTAAATAGATGACTGGACATAGTACATGACATCTGACAGTAAATAGGTGACAGGACATAGTAAATGACATCTGACAGTAAATAGGTGACAGGACATAGTACATGGCATCTGACAGTAAATAGGTGACTGGACATAGTACATGACATCTGACAGTAAATAGGTGACTGGACATAGTACATGACATCTGACAGTAAATAGGTGACTGGACATAGTACATGGCATCTGACAGTAAATAGGTGACTCAACATAGTACATGACATCTGACAGTAAACCAATGACAGGACATAGTACATGATATCTGACAGTAAACCAATGACATGACACAGTACATGACATCTGACAGTAAATAGATGACTGGACATAGTACATGACATCTGACAGTAAATTGGTGACTGGACATAGTACATGACATCTGACAGTAAATAGGTGACTGGACGTAGTACATGACATCTGACAGTAAATTGGTGACTGGACATAGTACATGACATCTGACAGTAAATAGGTGACAGGACATAGTACATGACATCTGACAGTAAATTGGTGACTGGACATAGTACATGACATCTGACAGTAAATAGATGACAGGACACAGTACATGACATCTGACAGTAAATTGGTGACTGGACATAGTACATGATATCTGACAGTAAACCAATGACAGGACACAGTACATGACATCTGACAGTAAATAGATGACTGGACATAGTACATGACATCTGACAGTAAATTGGTGACTGGACATAGTACATGACATCTGACAGTAAATAGGTGACAGGACAAAGTACATGACATCTGACAGTAAATAGATGACTGGACATAGTACATGACATCTGACAGTAAATTGGTGACAGAACATAGTACATGACATCTGACAGTAAATTGGTGACTGGACATAGTACATGACATCTGACAGTAAATAGATGACTGGACATAGTACATGACATCTGACAGTAAATAGATGACAGGACATAGTACATGACATCTGACAGTAAATAGATGACAGGACATAGTACATGACATCTGACAGTAAATAGATGACAGGACATAGTACATGACATCTGACAGTAAATAGATGACAGGACATAGTACATGACATCTGACAGTAAACCAATGACAGGACACAGTACATGACATCTGACAGTAAATAGATGACTGGACATAGTACATGACATCTGACAGTAAATTGGTGACAGGACATAGTACATGACATCTGACAGTAAATAGATGACAGGACATAGTACATGACATCTGACAGTAAATAGGTGACTGGACATAGTACATGACATCTGACAGTAAACCAATGACAGGACATAGTACATGACATCTGACAGTAAATAGGTGACAGGACATAGTACATGACATCTGACAGAAATAGATGACTGGACATAGTACATGACATCTGACAGTAAATAGGTGACTGGACATAGTACATCCTCATATGGTCACCAGTAGGGAAAAGAAAACGGGGAAGACCAAGAGAGACCCTGCGTAGAACCATCATTAGAGAAGGCTCATTCAATGGCCAAGTAAATATCCAAGATCTACAACAGGTAGCAGCGAACCGCCAAGCACGGAGAGACAGGACTTCTGCCCTATGCGCCGCCTTAGGCTCAAGAGGAAAGACTAACTAACTAACTAACATAGTACATGATGTGTGACAGTAAATAGGTGACAGGACATAGTACATGACATCTGACAGTAAATAGGTGACAGGACATAGCACATGACATCTGACAGTAAATAGGTGACTGGACATAGTACTTGACATCTGACAGTAAATAGGTGACAGGACATAGTACATGACATCTGACAGTAAATAGGTGACTGGACATAGTACATGACATCTGACAGTAAATAGGTGACTGGACATAGTACATGACATCTGACAGTAAATAGGCGACAGGACATAGCACATGACATCTGACAGTAAACCAATGACAGGACATAGTACATGACATCTGATAGTAAATAGGTGACAGGACACAGTACATGACATCTGACAGTAAATAGATGACAGGACATAGTACATGACATCTGACAGTAAATAGATGACTGGACATAGTACATGACATCTGACAGTAAATTGGTGACTGGACAAAGTACATGACATCTGATAGTAAATAGATGACTGGGCACAGTACATGACATCTGATAGTAAATTGGTGACTGGACATAGTACATGACATCTGACAGTAAATAGATGACTGGACAAAGTACATGACATCTGATAGTAAATAGGTGACTGGACATAGTACATGACATCTGACAGTAAACCAATGACTGGACATAGTACATGACATCTGAGAGTACATTGGTGACTGGACATAGTACATGGCATCTGACAGTAAATAGATGACTGGATATAGTACATGATATCTGATAGTAAATAGGTGACTGGACACAGTACATTACATCTGACAGTAAATAGATGGCAGTACATAGTACATGGCATCTGACAGTAAATTGGTGACTGGACATAGTACATGACATCTGACAGTAAATAGATGACTGGACATAGTACATGACATCTGAGAGCAAATAGATGACAGAACATAGTACATGACATCTGACAGTAAATTGGTGACTGGACAAAGTACATGACATCTGACAGTAAATAGATGACAGGACATAGTACATGACATCTGAGAGCAAATAGATGACAGGACATAGTACATGACATCTGACAGTAAATTGGTGACTGGACAAAGTACATGACATCTGACAGTAAATAGA
The DNA here is from genome assembly GCA_963921405.1 of Cepaea hortensis. Lineage (NCBI taxonomy): Eukaryota > Metazoa > Mollusca > Gastropoda > Stylommatophora > Helicidae > Cepaea > Cepaea hortensis. The sequence goes on along the minus strand of OY992876.1, from coordinate 1,293,843 downwards.
CTGGACATAGTACATGACATCCGACAGAAATAGATGACAGGACATAGTACATGACATCTGAGAGCAAATAGATGACAGGACATAGTACATGACATCTGACAGTAAATTGGTGACTGGACAAAGTACATGACATCTGACAGTAAATAGATGACTGGACATAGTACATGACATCTGACAGAAATAGATGACTGGACATAGTACATGACATCTGAGAGTAAATAGATGACAGGACATAGTACATGACATCTGAGAGTAAATAGATGACAGGACACAGTACATGACATCTGAGAGTAAATAGATGACAGGACATAGTACATGACATCTGACAGTAAATTGGTGACTGGACATAGTACATGACATCTGAGAGTAAATAGATGACAGGACATAGTACATGACATCTGACAGTAAATAGGTGACTGGACACAGTACATGACATCTGACAGTAAATAGATGACTGGACATAGTACATGACATCTGACAGTAAATTGGTGACTGGACATAGTACATGACATCTGACAGTAAATAGATGACTGGACATAGTACATGACATCTGACAGTAAATAGGTGACTGGACATAGTACATGACATCTGACAGTAAATAGATGACTGGACATAGTACATGACATCTGACAGTAAACCAATGTCTGGGCATACTTACGTGTACAGATATTCTGTGATGAAGTCACAAGCATTGAACTTTGTTCGTTTTCTCTGAAACGTGGACAAAATGAGACATGTTTCTATGAACCACATAATATGAACATACATATACAAATGTTTACCCCAGTCATGATCACAACCACATACATAAATGTGAGGGAGCTACGTGGTCTCGAGGTATGGTGTCCTCCTCGAGTGCTGGAGGTGCCGGGTTCTAGCCCCGGTGAAGACCGGGATTGATTTCACGTGGACTTCTAGTAATAAAATTTCCCCTGGTCTCTGGGTAGTGAGATCGGACGCCCGTGTGTATTGTTGCGCACGTAAAAAATCCCTTGGCAGTTGGAAATCGAAAAAGAGTAGCCTAACGGTGTTGCCCGGGCAAAATTTCAAGTTAAAAATCTACCCAAAGTATTTCGGGATCCTCGCCGGTGCTACAGAGTTCGTGCACTGTGCTGAGTTTCTCCAGGCTCAGGTTTCAGTTAGGAGGAGAACGGAGCACTTATGGCTTACACCTATGTGCCGTGATGTTGATCCATCGACTAAATTAAACTAAAATGTACACAAATGTTCATCCCAGTCATGATCACAACCACATACACAAATGTTCATCCCAGTCATGATCACAATCCACACAATAACTCACACACATATCCACTGGTTGCACACAATGACTCACACACATATCCACTGATTGCACACAATGACTCACACACATATCCACTCAATGACTCACACACATATCCACTCAATGACTCACACACATATCCACTCAATGACTCACACACATATCCACTCAATGACTCACACACATATCCACTCAATGACTCACACACATATCCTCTGATTGCACACAATGACTCACACACATATCCACTGATTGCACACAATGTCTCACACACATATCCACTGATTGCACACAATGACTCACACACATATCCACTGATTGCACACAATGACTCACACACATATCCACTGATTGCACACAATGACCTCACACACATATCCACTCAATGACTCACACACATATCCACTCAATGACTCACACACATATCCACTCAATGACTCACACACATATCCACTCAATGACTCACACACATATCCATTCAATGACTCACACACATATCCACTGATTGCACACAAAGACTCACACACATATCCACTGATTGCACACAATGTCTCACACACATATCAACTGATTGCACACAATGACTCACACACATATCCACTGATTGCACACAATGTCTCACACACATATCCACTGATTGCACACAATGACTCACACACATATCCACTGATTGCACACAATGACTCACACACACATCCACTGATTGCACACAATGACTCACACACACATCCACTGATTGCACACAATGACTCACACACACATCCACTGATTGCACACAATGACTCACACACATATCCACAGATTGCACACAATGACTCACACACATATCCACTGATTGCACACAATGACTCGCACACATATCCACTGATTGCACACAATGACTCACACACATATCCACTGATTGCATACAATGACTCACACACATATCCACTGATTGCACACAATGACTCACACACATATCCACTGATTGCACACAATGACTCACACACATATCCACTGATTGCACACAATGACTCACACACATATCCACTGATTGCACACAATGACTCACACACATATCCACTGATTGCACACAATGACTCAAACACATATCCATTGATTGCACTCAATTACTCACACACATATCCACTGATTGCACACAATGACTCACACACATATCCACACAATAACTCACACACATATCCACTCAATGACTCACACATATCCACTCAATGACTCACACACATATCCACTCAATGACTCAAACACATATCCACTCAATGACTCACACACATCCACACAATGACTCACACACATATCCACACAACGACTCACACACATATCCACACAATGACTCACACACATATCCACTGATTGCACTCAATGACTCACACACATATCCACTGATTGCACACAATGACTCACACACATATCCACACAATGACTCACACATATATCCACTCAATGACTCACACACATATCCACACAACGACTCACACACATATCCACACAATGACTCACACACATATCCACTGATTGCACACAATGACTCACACACATGTCCACACAATGACTCACACATATATCCACTCAATGACTCACACACATATCCACACAACGACTCACACACATATCCACACAATGACTCACACACATATCCACACAATGACTCACACACATATCCACACAATGACTCACACACATATCCACTGATTGCACACAATGACTCACACACATATCCACACAATGACTCACACACATATCCACACAATGACTCACACACACATATCCACTGATTGCTGTAAACAATTCATTCTCTCGCTCTGAACTCAAGCGTAGTCCACACATGCTACCACCCCTAGTGCACTGGACGGATGTTTGCGTGTGGATTAGCTTTCCCTTTTACCAGTGTTCCTTGCCTTCAGACAAACCCACTAAGTCTTCTGAGATACTTGTAATTTACGTCTCCAAATCAAGGACTTGAAGTCTACATTTTAGTAGAACTGACCGGTGTAGGGGTTGAACCCGCTACCTTGGCATCAGCACACCAGTGCATATCTAATGTCATTGATGTATCGTCTCCCAATAACATTATTATATTTAAAACTGTCATTATATTACATGTAAAACTATCTCAATTATGCATTTAAAGTACAATGATTTTACATTAAAATCTGCCATAATATTACATTTAAAACTGTCATTATATTACATGTAAAACTACCTCAGTAATGCATTTAAAGTATAACTATATTACATTTAAAACTGCCACATATTACATGTAAAACTATCTAAATAATGCATTCAAAGCTACCACTATATTACATTTAAAACTGCCACAATATTACATTTAAAACTGCCACAATATTACATTTAAAACTGTCATTATATTACATGTAAAACTACCTCAGTAATGCATTTAAAGTACAACTATATTACATTTAAAACTGTCATTATAGTGCATGTTAAACTATCTCAAACTTGCATTTAAAGCTACCACTATATTACATTTAAAACTATTAAAATACTACATTGCATTTATCACAGTATGACATTCAAAACTGTAAAACCAGCTCAGTGAGCAGCAGGAACAAAGAACAGAAACAAATCTCAATCAAGGAAACAGAAATTAACTTCACTTGGACTCAAGGAACATAGAAATTAACTTCACCTTGAGTCAAGGAAACATAAATTAACTTCACCTTGAGTCAAGGAAACATAAATTAACTTCACCTTGAGTCAAGGAAACATAAATTAACTTCACCTTGAGTCAAGGAACATAGAAATTAACTTCACCTTGAGTCAAGTAAACATAAATTAACTTCACCTTGAGTCAAGGAAACATAAATTAACTTCACCTTGAGTCAAGGAACATAGAAATTAACTTCACCTTGAGTCAAGGAAACATAAATTAACTTCACCTTGAGTCAAGGAACATAGAAATTAACTTCACCTTGAGTCAAGGAAACATAAATTAACTTCACCTCGAGTCAAGGAAACATAAATTAACTTCACCTTGAGTCAAGGAACACATAAATTAACTTCACCTTGAGCCAAGGAACATATAAATTAACTTCACCTTGAATTAAGGAACACAGAAATTAACTTCAACTTGAGTCAAGGAACATAGAAATCAAACATCAAAAACCGATGTTACTTACAGCAACATGGGACACAAACATGTCTCCAACCAGGGTAACATGGGACACAAACATGGGACACAAACCTGTCTACAACCAGGGTAACATGGGACACAGACATGTCTCCAACCAGGGCAACATGGGACACAAACATGTCTACAACCAGGGCAACATGGGACACAAACATGTCTACAACCAGGGCAACATGGGACACAAACATGTCTACAACCAGGGCAACATGGGACACAAACATGTCTACAACCAGGGTAACATGGGACACAAACATGTCTACAACCAGGGCAACATGGGACACAAACCTGTCTCCAACCAACCAGGGCAACATGGGACACAAACATGTCTACAACCAGGGTAACATGGGACACAAACATGTCTAAAACCAGGGCAACATGGGACACAAACATGTCTAAAACCAGGACAACATGGGACACAAACATGTCTCCAACCAACCAGGGCAACATGGGACACAAACATGTCTACAACCAGGGTAACATGGGACACAAATATGTCTACAACCAGGGCAACATGGGACACAAACATGTCTACAACCAGGGCAACATGGGACACAAACATGTCTACAACCAGGACAACATGGGACACAAACATGTCTACAATCAGGGCAACATGGGACACAAACATGTCTACAACCAGGGCAACATGGGATACAAACATGTCTCCAACCAGGGCAACATGGGACACAAACATGTCTACAACCAGGGTAACATGGGACACAAACATGTCTACAACCAGGGCAACATGGGACACAAACATGTCTCCAACCAGGGCAACATGGGACACAAACATGGGACACAAACATGTCTCCAACCAGGGCAACATGGGACACAAATATGTCTCCAACCAGGGCAACATGGGACACAAACACATCTCCAACCAGGGTAACATGGGACACAAACATGTCTACAACCAGGGTAACATGGGACACAAACATGTCTCCAACCAGGGCAACATGGGACACAAACATGTCTCCAATCAGGGTAATATGGGACACAAACATGTCTCCAACCAGGGCAACATGGGACACAAACATGTCTACAACCAGGGCAACATGGGACACAAACATGTCTCCAACCAGGACAACATGGGACACAAACATGTCTACAACCAGGGTAACATGGGACACAAACATGTCTCCAACCAGGGCAACATGGGACACAAACATGTCTCCAACCAGGGCAACATGGGACATAAACATGTCTCCAACCAGGCAACATGGGACACAAACCTGTCTCCAACCAGGGTAACATGGGACACAAATATGTCTCCAACCAGGGTAACATGGGACACAAACATGTCTCCAACCAGGGCAACATGGGACACAAACATCTCTACAACCAGGACAACATGGGACACAAACATGTCTCCAACCAGGGCAACATGGGACACAAACACATCTCCAACCAACCAGGACAACATGGGACACAAACATGTCTCCAACCAGGGTAACATGGGACACAAACATGTCTCCAACCAGGGTAACATGGGACACAAACATGTCTCCAACCAGGACAACATGGGACACAAACATGTCTCCAACCAGGACAACATGGGACACAAACATGTCTCCAACCAGGGTAACATGGGACACAAACATGTCTCCAACCAGGACAACATGGGACACAAACATGTCTCCAACCAGGGTAACATGGGACACAAACATGTCTACAACCAGGGTAACATGGGACACAAACATGTCTACAACCAGGGTAACATGGGACACAAACATGTCTTCAACCAGGGTAACATGGGACACAAACATGTTTACAACCAGGGTAACATGGGACACAAACATGTCTACAACCAGGGCAACATGGGACACAAACATGTCTCCAACCAGGGCAACATGGGACACAAACATGTCTCCAAACAGGGCAACATGGGACACAAACATTTCTACAACCAGGGCAACATGGGACACAAACATGTCTACAACCAGGACAACATGCGACACAAACATGTCTCCAACCAGGGCAACATGGGACACAAACATGTCTACAACCAGGGTAACATGGGACACAAACATGTCTACAACCAGGACAACATGGGACACAAACATGTCTCCAACCAGGGCAACATGGGACACAAACATGGGACACAAACATGTCTCCAACCAGGGCAACATGGGACACAAACATGAGACACAAACATGTCTCCAACCAGGGCAACATGGGACACAAACATGTCTCCAACCAGGGCAACATGGGACACAAACACATTTCCAACCAGGGTAACATGGGACACAAACATGTCTACAACCAGGGAAACATGGGACACAAACATGTCTACAACCAGGGAAACATGGGACACAAACATGTCTCCAACCAGGGCAACATGGGACACAAACATGTCTCCAACCAGGACAACATGGGACACAAACATGTCTACAACCAGGGTAACATGGGACACAAACATGTCTCCAACCAGGGCAACATGGGACACAAACATGTCTCCAACCAGGGTAACATGGGACACAAACCTGTCTCCAACCATGGCAACATGGGACACAAACACATCTCTAACCAACCAGGGCAACATGGGACACAAACATGTCTCCAACCAGGGTAACATGGGACACAAACATGTCTACAAACAGGGTAACATGGGACACAAACATGTCTACAACCAGGGTAACATGGGACACAAACATGTCTACAACCAGGGTAACATGGGACACAAACCTGTCTCCAACCATGGCAACATGGGACACAAACACATCTCCAACCAACCAGGGCAACATGGGACACAAACACATCTCCAACCAGGGCAACATGGGACACAAACATGTCTCCAACCAGGGCAACATGGGACACAAACATGTCTCCAACCAGGGCAACATGGGACACAAACATGTCTACAACCAGGGTAACATGGGACACAAACCTGTCTCCAACCATGGCAACATGGGACACAAACACATCTCCAACCAACCAGGGCAACATGGGACACAAACACATCTCCAACCAGGGCAACATGGGACACAAACATGTCTCCAACCAGGGCAACATGGGACACAAACATGTCTCCAACCAGGGCAACATGGGACACAAACATGTCTCCAACCAGGACAACATGGGACACAAACATGTCTCCAACCAGGGCAACAAGGGACACAAACATGTCTCCAACCAGGGTAACATGGGACACAAACATGTCTACAACCAGGGAAACATGGGACACAAACATGTCTCCAACCAGGACAACATGGGACACAAACATGTCTACAACCAGGGTAACATGGGACACAAACATGTCTCCAACCAGGGCAACATGGGACACAAACATGTCTCCAACCAGGGTAACATGGGACACAAACCTGTCTCCAACCATGGCAACATGGGACACAAACACATCTCCAACCAACCAGGGCAACATGGGACACAAACATGTCTCCAACCAGGGTAACATGGGACACAAACATGTCTACAAACAGGGTAACATGGGACACAAACATGTCTACAACCAGGGTAACATGGGACACAAACATGTCTACAACCAGGGTAACATGGGACACAAACATGTCTTCAACCAGGGTAACATGGGACACAAACATGTCTACAACCAGGGCAACATGGGACACAAACATGTCTACAACCAGGACAACATGGGACACAAACATGTCTCCAACCAGGGCAAAATGGGACACAAACACGTCTCCAACCAACCAGGGCAACATGGGACACAAACATGTCTCCAACCAACCAGGGCAACATGGGACACAAACATGTCTCCAACCAACCAGGGCAACATGGGACACAAACATGTCTCCAACCAGGGCAACATGGGACACAAACATGTCTCCAACCAGGGCAACATGGGACACAAACATGTCTCCAACCAGGGCAATATGGGACACAAACACATCTCCATCCAGGGTAACATGGGACACAAACATGTCTACAAGCAGGGCAACATGGGACACAAACATGTCTACAACCAGGGCAACATGGGACACAAACATGTCTCCAACCAGGACAACATGGGACACAAACATGTCTACAACCAGGGTAACATGGGACACAAACATGTCTCCAACCAGGGCAACATGGGACACAAACATGTCTCCAACCAGGGTAATATGGGACACAAACATGTCTCCAACCAGGGCAACATGGGACACAAACATGTCTACAACCAGGGCAACATGGGACACAAACATGTCTCCAACCAGGACAACATGGGACACAAACATGTCTACAACCAGGGTAACATGGGACATAAACATGTCTCCAACCAGGGTAACATGGGACACAAACATGTCTCCAACCAGGGTAACATGGGACACAAACATGTCTCCAACCAGGGCAACATGGGACACAAACATGTATCCAACCAGGGTAACATGGGACATAAACATGTCTCCAACCAGGCAACATGGGACACAAACCTGTCTCCAACCAGGGTAACATGGGACACAAATATGTCTCCAACCAGGGTAACATGGGACACAAACATGTCTCCAACCAGGGCAACATGGGACACAAACATCTCTACAACCAGGGCAACATGGGACACAAACATGGGACACAAACATGTCTCCAACCAGGGTAACATGGGACACAAACATGTCTACAACCAGGGAAACATGGGACACAAACATGTCTCCAACCAGGGTAACATGGGACACAAACATGTCTACAACCAGGACAACATGGGACACAAACCTGTCTCCAACCAGGGCAACATGGGACACAAACACATCTCCAACCAACCAGGACAACATGGGACACAAAAATGTCTCCAACCAGGGTAACATGGGACACAAACATGTCTACAACCTGGGTAACATGGGACACAAACATGTCTACAACCAGGGTAACATGGGACACAAACATGTCTTCAACCAGGGTAACATGGGACACAAACATGTCTACAACCAGGGTAACATAGGACACAAACATGTCTACAACCAGGGCAACATGGGACACAAACATGTCTCCAACCAGGGCAACATGGGACACAAACATGTCTCCAAACAGGGCAACATGGGACACAAACATTTCTACAACCAGGGCAACATGGGACACAAACATGTCTACAACCAGGACAACATGCGACACAAACATGTCTCCAACCAGGGCAACATGGGACACAAACATGGGACACAAACATGTCTCCAACCAGGGCAACATGGGACACAAACATGAGACACAAACATGTCTCCAACCAGGGTAACATGGGACACAAACATGTCTCCAACCAGGGTAACATGGGACACAAACATGGGACACAAACATGTCTCCAACCAGGGCAACATGGGACACAAACATGTCTCCAACCAGGGTAACATGGGACACAAACATGGGACACAAACATGTCTCCAACCAGGGCAACATGGGACACAAACATGAGACACAAACATGTCTCCAACCAGGGCAACATGGGACACAAACACATCTCCAACCAGGGTAACATGGGACACAAACATGTCTACAACCAGGGAAACATGGGACACAAACATGTCTCCAACCAGGACAACATGGGACACAAACATGTCTACAACCAGGGTAACATGGGACACAAACATGTCCCCAACCCGGGCAACAAGGGACACAAACATGTCTCCAACCAGGGCAACATGGGACACAAACATGTCTCCAACCAGGGTAACATGGACACAAACATGTCTCCAACCAGGGTAACATGGGACACAAACATGTCTACAACCAGGGTAACATGGGACACAAACATGTCTACAACCAGGGTAACATGGGACACAAACATGTCTACAACCAGGGAAACATGGGACACAAACATGTCTACAACCAGGGTAACATGGGACACAAACATGTCTACAACCAGGGTAACATGGGACACAAACATGTCTACAACCAGGGAAACATGGGACACAAACATGTCTACAACCAGGGTAACATGGGACAAAAACATGGGACACAAACATGTCTCCAACCAGGGTAACATGGGACACAAACATGTCTACAACCAGGGAAACATGGGACACAAACATGTCTACAACCAGGGTAACATGGGACACAAACATGTCTACAACCAGGGAAACATGGGACACAAACATGTCTACAACCAGGGTAACATGGGACAAAAACATGGGACACAAACATGTCTCCAACCAGGGTAACATGGGACACAAACATGTCTACAACCAGGGAAACATGGGACACAAACATGTCTCCAACCAGGGTAACATGAGACACAAACATGTCTACAACCAGGGTAACATGGGACAAAAACATGGGACACAAACATGTCTCCAACCAGGGCAACATGGGACACAAACATGGGACACAAACATGTCTCCAACCAGGGCAACATGGGACACAAACACATCTCCAACCAGGGTAACATGGGACACAAACATGTCTCCAACCAGGACAACATGGGACACAAACATGTCTACAACCAGGGTAACATGGGACACAAACATGTCTCCAACCAGGGCAACATGGGACACAAACATGTCTCCAACCAGGACAACATGGGACACAAACATGTCTCCAACCAGGGTAACATGGGACACAAACATGTCTCCAACCAGGGCAACATGGGACACAAACATGTCTACAACCATGGCAACATGGGACACAAACACATCTCCAACCAACCAGGGTAACATGGGACACAAACATGTCTACAACCAGGACAACATGGGACACAAACCTGTCTCCAACCAGGGCAACATGGGACACAAACACATCTCCAACCAACCAGGACAACATGGGACACAAACATGTCTCCAACCAGGGTAACATGGGACACAAACATGTCTACAACCAGGGTAACATGGGACACAAACATGTCTATAACCAGGGTAACATGGGACACAAACATGTCTTCAACCAGGGTAACATGGGACACAAACATGTCTACAACCAGGGTAACATAGGACACAAACATGTCTACAACCAGGGCAACATGGGACACAAACATGTCTCCAACCAGGGCAACATGGGACACAAACATGTCTCCAAACAGGGCAACATGGGACACAAACATTTCTACAACCAGGGCAACATGGGACACAAACATGTCTACAACCAGGACAACATGCGACACAAACATGTCTCCAACCAGGGCAACATGGGACACAAACATGTCTCCAACCAGGGCAACATGGGACACAAACATGTCTCCAACCAGGGCAACATGGGACACAAACATGAGACACAAACATGTCTCCAACCAGGGTAACATGGGACACAAACATGTCTCCAACCAGGGTAACATGGGACACAAACATGGGACACAAACATGTCTCCAACCAGGGCAACATGGGACACAAACATGTCTCCAACCAGGGTAACATGGGACACAAACATGGGACACAAACATGTCTCCAACCAGGGCAACATGGGACACAAACATGAGACACAAACATGTCTCCAACCAGGGCAACATGGGACACAAACACATCTCCAACCAGGGTAACATGGGACACAAACATGTCTACAACCAGGGAAACATGGGACACAAACATGTCTCCAACCAGGACAACATGGGACACAAACATGTCTACAACCAGGGTAACATGGGACACAAACATGTCTCCAACCCGGGCAACAAGGGACACAAACATGTCTCCAACCAGGGCAACATGGGACACAAACATGTCTCCAACCAGGGTAACATGGACACAAACATGTCTCCAACCAGGGTAACATGGGACACAAACATGTCTACAACCAGGGTAACATGGGACACAAACATGTCTACAACCAGGGTAACATGGGACACAAACATGTCTACAACCAGGGAAACATGGGACACAAACATGTCTACAACCAGGGTAACATGGGACACAAACATGTCTACAACCAGGGTAACATGGGACACAAACATGTCTACAACCAGGGAAACATGGGACACAAACATGTCTACAACCAGGGTAACATGGGACAAAAACATGGGACACAAACATGTCTCCAACCAGGGTAACATGGGACACAAACATGTCTACAACCAGGGAAACATGGGACACAAACATGTCTACAACCAGGGTAACATGGGACACAAACATGTCTACAACCAGGGAAACATGGGGCACAAACATGTCTACAACCAGGGTAACATGGGACAAAAACATGGGACACAAACATGTCTCCAACCAGGGTAACATGGGACACAAACATGTCTACAACCAGGGTAACATGGGACAAAAACATGGGACACAAACATGTCTCCAACCAGGGCAACATGGGACACAAACATGGGACACAAACATGTCTCCAACCAGGGCAACATGGGACACAAACACATCTCCAACCAGGGTAACATGGGACACAAACATGTCTCCAACCAGGACAACATGGGACACAAACATGTCTACAACCAGGGTAACATGGGACACAAACATGTCTCCAACCAGGGCAACATGGGACACAAACATGTCTCCAACCAGGACAACATGGGACACAAACATGTCTCCAACCAGGGTAACATGGGACACAAACATGTCTCCAACCAGGGCAACATGGGACACAAACATGTCTACAACCATGGCAACATGGGACACAAACACATCTCCAACCAACCAGGGCAACATGGGACACAAACATGTCTCCAACCAGGGTAACATGGGACACAAACATGTCTACAAACAGGGTAACATGGGACACAAACATGTCTACAACCAGGGCAACATGGGACACAAACATGTCTCCAACCAGGGTAACATGGGACACAAACATGTCTCCAACCAGGGTAACATGGGACACAAACATGTCTACAAACAGGGTAACATGGGACACAAACATGTCTACAACCAGGGCAACATGGGACACAAACATGTCTCCAACCAGGGTAACATGGGACACAAACATGTCTCCAACCAGGGTAACATGGGACACAAACATGTCTACAACCAGGGCAACATGGGACACAAACATGTCTACAACCAGGACAACATGGGACACAAACATGTCTCCAACCAGGGCAAAATGGGACACAAACACGTCTCCAACCAACCAGGGCAACATGGGACACAAACATGTCTCCAACCAACCAGGGCAACATGGGACACAAACATGTCTCCAACCAGGGCAACATGGACACAAATATGTCTACAACCAGGGCAACATGATCGTGCTTAATACACAAACATTTCCAACAATTGTAACTGAAGCTCAATCAACATACACAGCAACATCACGAAACGTAAAGTCGTAACTCAAGCACAGATTTCTTACGCTAGATTCTGATTCTGGTGTTTCTATCTGGCATATTCAAGGATACTTGTATTAAAGCTCCGAGGTAAACAACACACACATGCTCATTAAGTGACATCTATGTCAACAACTGTCTGTCTGGTTTATTTACATTGTTTGGTTGATGGCTTGATATTCCAAGGTTGTTTAATGATTAAAAGCATGTGGACTGGTTCTAATAGAGCAGCTTCACCAAGTCTTTACAAACATAAGGGTGAACGAGACCATGCCACAAGATTTCAAGGACACATCAATAGTCCACCTTTCCAAACGTAAAGGAAACCACCAGTCCTGTGACAACCATCGAGGCATCTCCTTGCTCTCAATTGCAGGGAAGATACTCGCCAGAATTCTTCTCAATCACCACACAGCTTATCTCGACCAAGGTCTTCTTCCTGAGAGTCAATGTGGCTTCAAAAAAGAATGAGGAACTGTTGACATGATCTTCGCTGCAAAAGAAATGTCAGGAACAGAACTCTGAAATGTTCTCCACTTTCATTGACCTTGCCAAGGCTTTTGATACAGTCAGCAGAGAAGGACTGTGGAAGATTATGGCAAAATATGGCTGTCCATTAAAGTTTGTCCAAATAGTGCGGCTATTTCATGAAGGTATGCAGGCCAGAGTCCAGGAAAATGGCAAAATGTCTTTCCTGTCACCAATGGAGTGAAGCAAGGATGTGTCCTGGCACCAACACTGTTCAGCCTCATGTTTTCAGCTATGCTGATCAATGCCTTTGCCTTTTGAAGTCGGATGTGTCAGCCTAACGGCGCAAGAACGCAGCTCTGCTGTAAACAGGCACAACGCAATCACGTCCAAAAAAAGTCCAGATGAACGCAGAAGAAGAAGAAGAAGAAGAAAGTTGTTAAATCTTAGAAGGCTGAAAGCTAAAACCAAAACTAACAGCGGCACCGTCAGAGAGCTCCTGTTTGCTAATGATTGAGCTCTGTATGCCAACTCAGAGGCAGACATGCAACACAATGTTTCAGCATTCTCATATGCCTGTGCCAAATTTGGACTCAATATCAACTTGGAGAAGACTGTAGTTATGTACCAACCAGCTCCAGGGAATAATCACACCGTGCCGAATATCAAAGTGAATGGTCATAGACTAAGTGTTGTCGACAAATTCACCTATCTTGGCAGCACCATGTCACAAGCTGCCACAATTGATGACGAAGTGAATGCCAGAATCTCCAAGGCCTTTGGCAGACTGTACAAGAATGTATGGGACAGAATTGGAATAAGCCTGCAAACAAAGCTTAAAGTCTACAAAGCAGTTGTAGACTCAAGACTGCTATATGCTTGCGAAACCTGGACTGATTACCAGCGAAAAGCTAGGAAATTAAACCACTGCCACACAATCTACCTTAGGAAGCTATTGAAGACTAAATGGCAAAGCAAGATCCCAGACACTGAAGTCCTTGAAAGAGCGTCCATGCCCAGCATCCACACTCTACTAATGAAGACTCAGATTCGCTGAGCTGGTCACGTGACTCACATGCCAGATCACAGGCTTCCTAAATGCATATTTTACAGCGAGCATCTTTGGTGACCATTTTTACTGAAATAGGTTGTTAGTGATACATAATGCAGAAGAGTGTTTGAGGAATCCCATTAAATTAATAAAGTGCACACCAATAAAGTATTTACATAGATACAAAATAGGAGGCATTACTTATTGACAGTCCCTCGAATCAACTCAACCACCACCTATCAATTATATCAACTCAACCACCACCTATCAATTACATCAACTCGACAACACTCATCAATTATATACCTCTCTGACAATTGGTCATTTTACCTCCCTGACAGTTGGTCACTTTACCTCCCTGACAGTTGGTCACTTTACCTCCCTGACAGTTGGTCACTATTTTCCTGACCTTAGGTTACTTTACCTTGTTGATAGTTGGTCACTATTTCCCTGACAGTTGGTCACTACTGTACTGGCCGTTGGCCACTTTACCTCCCTGATAGTTGGTCACAATTTCCCAGACAGCTGATCACTATTTCACAGACAGCTGGTCACTGCTGTACTGACAGTTGGTCACTTTACCTCCCTGACAGTTGGTCACTTTACCTCCATGACAGTTGGTCACTTTACCTCCATGACAGTTGGTCACTACTGTACTGACAGTTGGTCACTTTACCTCGAAGCACTTTTCATCCTTGGCTTGTTTCATCATGGCTTCCAGTGCAGGTAGCAGCCAGGGGAAGACGTAGTGGTTTAAATATTCTGTGGGAGAACCTGCAACAACATACAACTGTGAGAGAACCTGCAACAACATACAGATGTGAGAGAACTTGCAACAACATACAACTGTGAGAGAACATGCAACAACATACAAATGTGAGAGAACCTGCAACAACATACAACTGTGAGAGAACCTGCAACAACAGTAACATACAACTCTGAGAGAACCTGCAAAAACATACAATTGTGAGAGAACACCCAGGACATATACAGGAAACATAACATATAAGTGCAACACATGAACAAATATACCAAGGGAAGACAAGTCTGTGAGAGATACACAAGCAAATACACACAGAAAAACATTGTTTGAGAGATACACAAGCAAATACACACAGAAACACATTGCATGAGAGATACACAAGCAAATACACACAGAAACACATTGTTTGAGAGATACACAAGCAAATACACACAGAAACACAACACTTGAAGAGATAGTTACAAGTTAAACACATGACCATTACAGGAAATTGCAATTAATTCCAGTATTTATTGGCTGTTGTAATTTTTAAGAGAATTTTAAGGTTGGTAGCTTGCTATTGCTTTCTGAATGGCCAACAACTCATACCATTCAATCAACGCGCCCGGGATGGTTAACCCGGTCAACAAATGCCCGCAGAAGTCGGATGTGTCGGCCTAATGGCGCAAGAACGCAGCTTTGCTGTAAACAAGCACAACGCAATCACATCCGGAAAAAAAAACTGGATGAATGAAGAAGAAGAAGAAGAATCAACGCACAATAGTCTGCTTCCACATTACTAGCGGCTGATGTGGAACCGTGGACTCATTATGTCGGGGAAATATGGAACCTTGGACTCATTATGTTGGGGAAATGTGGAACCTTGGACTCGTGATGTTGGGGAAATGTGGAACCTTGGACTCATTATGTTGGGGAAATGTGGAACCTTGGACTCATTATGTTGGGGAAATGTGGAACCTTGGACTCATGATGTTGGGGGAAAAGTGGAACCTTGGACTCGTGATGTTGGGGAAATGTGGAACCTTGGACTCGTGATGTTGGGGAAATGTGGAACCTTGGACTCATTATGTTGGGGAAATGTGGAACCTTGGACTCATTATGTTGGGGAAATGTGGAACCTTGGACTCATGATGTTGGGGGAAAAGTGGAACCTTGGACTCGTGATGTTGGGGAAATGTGGAACCTTGGACTCGTTATGTTGGGGAAATGTGGAACCTTGGACTCATTATGTTGGGGAAATGTGGAACCTTGGACTCATAATGTTGGAGGAAATGTGGAACCTTGGACTCGTTATGTTGGGGAAATGTGGACCAAAAAACCCACACGCACGCATATGCACGCATGCACGCATGCACGCACGCACGCACGCACGCACGCACGCATGCACACACACACACACACACACACACACACACAGAGAAAGACAGAGAGAGAGAGAGAGACAGAGAGAGAGAGAGAGAGAGAGAGAGATGACATCACATAAAAATATGATTGTGTAATCATGATTTCACATGTAGGCCAGTGATTATACAATCACAAGACATTTTACATATTAATGATTGTACAACAATGAGACATCAGACATCACTAGCACACAGCAATCACCCCAGGATATAGCAATCACCCCACAGCAATCACTCCAGGATACAGTAATCATCCCAGGATACAACAATCACCCAAGGACACAGCAATCACCCCAGGACACAACAACATCCCAGGATACAGTAATCACCTCAGGACGTAACAATCACCCCAGGACACAACAATCACCCCAGGACATAGCAATCACCCCAGGACACAACAATCACCCCAGGACACAACAATCCCCGCAGGACACAGCAATCACCCCAGGACACAACAACCACCCCAGAGAGAGGTCATGAGAGCATGAAAAGTTCTACTGACAGGTGAACCTGTTTGGAGGCATGGCTGAAGGGAGCCTGTCCACCTTGGCAGGTTTGCTGGTGAAGCTGTAGCCCACACAGGAAGGGTGACTGACGGCCGAATCAAACTCCGCGTACACATCTGCATCCGTGTTGACCCTGGCGTACATGCGCCCGTAGAACACAGGGTTGTGTCTGGCTGGGTTGAAGTCATCGTAGTCCGTGCTCACAGACCCAGAGTCTTCTTCCTGATCAATAGGCAGTCTCAGTTTGGCAAATTCTGCAAAGACAGAAATGATTGCTTCTTATACAGTGATTATGTGGTTACCCTGCTCCATTGACCCCAAGGCATTGGTAACTCACTTGGGGAGGAGGGTGCTGAGAAATGGAACAACACAGATGTCAGTGCCAGGGTCTGGTTTAGTGTCACTGTCACTGACATGTCATGTGACAGTTGTCAGTGTCACTGTCCCTGACCTGTCATGTAGGTGACAGTTGTCAGTGTCACTGTCCCTGACCTGTCATATAGGTGACAGTTGTCAGTGTCACTGTCCCTGACCTGCCATGTAGGTATTCACTTGGGGAGGAGGGTGCTGAGAAATGGAACAACACAGATGTCAGTGCCAGGGTCTGGTTTAGTGTCACTGTCACTGACATGTCATGTAGGTGACAGTTGTCAGTGTCACTGTCCCTGACCTGTTATGTAGGTGACAGTTGTCAGTGTCACTGTCCCTGACCTGTCATGTAGGTGAGAGTTGTCAGTGTCACTGTCCTTGACCTGCCATGCGTTGTTTGTCCATCAAGAATGATGATGACCATTCATTTCATCCAGTGGGGTTGAAAGTATGGAGCCGTGGGTTCTAAGATGGCTGATAAGGCCTATTTTGGCTCAAAATGTTCTTAGACAATGTGGGCAAAGAATGCTTGACGTTCCAGGAGGAGGATCTCCTGCAGTGGTTTTTCTGTCCAGCGTTTTCTTCACAGCTCTTGCAGTCCTGGTTGCCTCACAAGTGCCTGCACCCTTGCGTAATGATGCACGCCACAAATTTCGGTCTCTGGCTGCAGTCTCCCAGGTGTCACAGCTTTCAGTGAGATTTTCAGAGTGTCTTTAAAGCGTTTCCTCTAGCCGCCTTGGGAGTGTTTACCATAACTAACAGTGCCTGTGTAATGATGATGATGATGATAATAATGTATTGTTGTTGTAGAAGACTAGGAGGCGACCACCAATCTGCACAGATCTGTAACTAACAGTGCCTGTGTGATGATGATGATGATGATGATGATGATGTGTTGTTGTTGTAGAAGACAGGGAGGCGACCACCAATTTGCACAGATCTGTAACTAACCGTGCCTGTGTGATGATGATGATGATGATGATGATGTGTTGTTGTTGTTGTAGAAGACAGGGAGGCGACCACCAATCTGCACAGATCTGTAACTAACAGTGCCTGTGTGATGATGATGATGATGACAATGATGTATTGTTGTTGTAGAAGACAGGGAGGCGACCACCAATTTGCACAGATCTGTAACTAACCGTGCCTGTGTGATGATGATGATGATGATGATGATGTGTTGTTGTTGTTGTAGAAGACAGGGAGGCGACCACCAACCTGCACAGATCTGCTCCCACAGGCTGGGCTCGGGCACTGAGACGATCATGGACATGACTGCTCGCTGCTGCTGCTCCTTGTCGGCGCTAGTTCAGTGGCTGAGTACCGACAGTTCCTGGTCAAACATCAAGTGAGATATCAAGTGCACGTTTCTTGTCACCGCGCACAGCATTCAGACAAGCACAAAACTGTGTGTGTGTCGGTGGAAGGAGAGGGTTCGCACACCCAAAACTTCCCGGTTGTCAGGCAACAAGAACGACAACTACAGCTCTCCGTCGCAGTGAATGCCCCTGTTTGCAGTATCATCAGGAGCCGTGCCAACGCTGACTATCTCTTTTATGTGTAATACGTGTACAACATTGGAACTCACCAATCGTTTCTATTCTTTAAATGTTCGTTATTAAACTGGACACAGCATTAAAGTCTAATGTTTGGTTATTTTTTTTCGTTTACCTATGCTGGTATTAAGCATATGAAGAAAGGAAAGTCAGCTCGGCCAGATGGAATCACAACAGAAGAATTAGAAGTAATGGGTGAATTTGGAGTAGATATATTAACAGTTTTCCCTGTACAGTGAAAGTATTTTCAGAAATATTGAAGATATGGAAGGAATCAACATTGGGGGACGATGCATCAATAACATTAGATATGCAGATGATACAGTCTTGATTGCAGACAATGAACAGGACCTGCAAAATTTAGTAGATGCGATTGTTACACACAGTGAACAACTAGGGTTAGAATTAAATTGTAAAAAGACACAGATTATGGTCGTCACTAGGAAGGACGTAATACCACAATGTAATATACAAGTAGATGGGAATATTCTTCAACAAGTGAGTAGGTACAATTATCTCGGAACAGTAATAACATCTGATGGGAGATGCCTTGAGGGGATTAGAACAAGAATCGCCATGGCAAAAGTAGCCTTTAGCAAGATGAAAAACATATTGACCAATAAAAAGATGTCAATTGAAACGAGAAAGAGAGTGTTGAGATGCTACATAGAACCTGTACTTTTATATGGGTGTGAAGCGTGGACAATGAGCAGTCAGGCTGAAAAACATCTGATGGCTGTAGAGATGTGGTTTCTGAGGAAAATGCAAAGAATACCATGGACAGTCAGAAAGACCAATGAACAAGTCCTTCAAGAAACAAATGAAGATAGTAAATTGATTAGAGAAATTAGACGTAGACAGTCAAAATTCTTTCGGCATGTTATGAGAAGAAATGGATTGGAGAATTTGGTGACAACCGGTAAAATCGAGGGGAACAGACCAAGGGGAAGACCTAGAAGCAAGTACCTGGATGGCTTGGCCTTGTGGCATGGTCGAGACAGAAACATGGAGCTGATCCGTGACTCTGGTGATCGAGTGAGATGGCAGAACATGACCGCCCACGCATACCGGCATGGCACATGATGGATGGATATTAACCAAAATGTTGAATGATATTTAAAGCAGTGGATATATACCAAGCGATGTGTTGAAATCTGTATTTATAGCTATACCAAAAAGACTAGGAGCAATTGAATGAGAAGATTTTCGTACAATTAACCTCATAAATCATGTCACTAAGCTTCTACTCAGAATTATAATGCGAAGAACAAGGAAGAAAATACAAATGGAAATTGGTGAAGAACAGTATGGATGTGTGGAAGGAAAAGGTACAAACAATGCAATATACACATTACGAACACAGTAGAGACAAAGAACGACATATATTAGCGCTTTATAGATTATACTATGGCATTTGATAAAGCAAAACATGATGAACTGATTAAAATGTTGGAAGATATTAACATTGATGGGAAAGATCTCAGAATAATAATAAATATTTACTGGAACCAAACAGCAGCAATTAAAATGGGAAATAAAGAAGACAATTATGAACACATAAAGTTGGGAGTAAGACAGGGTTGTGTTTTGTCACCAGATCTCTTCTCCCTCTATAGCGAAATAATAATGAGCGAGATCAAAGAAAGGCCAGGAATAATTAATATTTGGAGGTTACAATATAAATAATATACGCTATGCAGATGACACAATATTGATAGCGGATAATGCAACAGATCTACAACAATTGTTGGGCATTGTTGTAACAGAGAGTGCAAAGAAAGGACTCTCCTTGACAGACCAGAACAGGTCATTCTTCTGCGCCTCAGAACAGGACACAATAGATTACGCAATCACATGTATACAAAATTCAAGATTGGTGACTCAGCCATGTGCACATGTCGTTTGACGTCGCAGACAGCAGAGCACATACTCCAGGATTGCCCAAACTACAACATATCCAGGCGAACCTTCTGGCCTAGAGAGACAACAGTGGAAGATAAACTCTATGGACCGCTGAATGAACTAAAAAAGACTGTTAGATTAATACAAGAGACAACATTGCAGTTATAAACATATTTTAGGCGAACGAAAGAAGAAGAAGAAGAAAACAGTAACAATGGTGGTATCAAAGAAACAAGTGACACCCAAATGTTAAATAGAGATAGAAGGTACAATTCTTCACCAAGTGGATAGTTTTAAATATCTAGGGACATTTATAACATCAGATGGAAGATGCGCAATAGAGATCAATAGCAGAATAGGGCAAGGAAAGGCTGCATTTAAAAAAAAAATGAACAATATCTTATGCAATAAGTCGCTATCATTGAATGTAAGAAAGAGAGTGCTGAGGTGCTATATAGAATCTGTTTTGCTGTATGGCTGTGAATCTTGGAATATAAATGAACAGATTAGGAAGAGATTGGAAGCAACAGAGATGTGGTTTCTTAGACGAATGTTGCGAATTCCCTGGACTGCCAAAGTAACTAACCATGAATGCCTTAAAGAGGCTGGCGAAACTAGAACATTATACACAAGAATAAGAGATAGACAAACAGCTTTTTTGGGTCATGTGATGAGAAGAGAGGCGCTGGAGAACATCATGACACATGGAAAGATCGAGGGGAAGAGAGGCAGAGGCAGACCACGAGAAATGATGATGGGTATATTGCGACGGTGGCATGGAGGATTATCAGCAGCAGAGTTGATCCAGAAAACCAAAGACCGAGATCTGTGGAGAGTCATGAACGCCTACGCCAGCTGGCATGGCACTTGATGATGATGATATCTATTTGCGGAGCGTCTGGTCGAGTGGTTAAGAACGTCGGGTTCTCCTTCGGGAGACTTGGACTCGAATTCTCGGTAAGATGTGCATTTTGTTTCCTGTCGGGTGGGGGGGGGGGGAACCCTAATCTGAACAATTCGCGGCGACTGCACTAACCGGACGACCATAATTCATCACGCTCAAGACCCCCCCCCCCCCCCCCCCCCAACCATACACTGCAAGGTACTATACAGTAACTGACAGTTGACAGACAGTCTAGTTCAGTGTTTCCCAACCTTTTTTGTGCTATGCCCCACCTAAGCCTTTCTAAAATTCTTATTCTCCCCCCCCCCCCCCATAACATACACATTATTTTTAATATTCAAAAATGTAAATGTTCACTAAAGAAAGTAAATTTTCAAAACATATAATGGAGAACTGAAATTCAAGTACAAAATAATTTTAATGAAAGATTTGTCTATATTATTTTAATTATTAGTAATTATTTATTATTTAAATTTAGTGAGATCCTTGCGCTTGATGCTTGCTGCAAAGTGATTTTATTTCAGGTTCCAATTTAGTTAACTTCAGTCTCAAGTCTGCCCGTTTTGTTATATCCAGCGGATTTCTTCCATTTTCGAATTGCCCCCCTTAACAATCGAATTGCCCCCCTGTGGGGCATGGGCCCCACGTTGGGAAACACTGGTCTAGTTGGTCAAGCGTCGAAGTTCACTTGTTCCTGCAGCGAGGCGCAGTCGTCATATGGAAGTGACAGGTTCGTATCCCGGTCGGTAACTACAGCTTTCAATGTTTATGTTGTCTAGTGCGTCCTCTAGTCTCTAATTCCTACAACTACTTCTATGAGCGTCAAACAATACGTGTGTATTTATTTATTTATTTATTTATTTATTTATTTATTTATTGTTTTAATGGCCCTAAAGGGTTCCCCAGTTGATATCTGTCTCTCCCCCTGACTGTACATTATGCCAGCTTGATGTTCGTCCATCTCTTGCTGCTATCCTCACACTTGTATCGTTGTCTACCTCTTGCTCGCTTGCCCTCAACCTTGCCCTTCAGCATGGTTTTTATGAGTGTTATGTCTTTTAAAGTGGCCGAAGTATTTAACCTGTCTCGTTTTTATTTCTTTCATTAACTCTGTTTTTATTATACACATAATCTAAAAAAAATAATTAGAGATTTTGACAAGCTTTGTTAGGGTATGACGAACAACGTCACTCTCACACGCCCTTCCCTATCCCCTGGGGGGCCAATTGATATTTCTGTGTGACTGTATGAAGTCGAGGGGAACAAAAGAAAGAAGAGATGAATTTTGAATATTCTTCTTCTTTACGGCGATAGAAGGGAGAGATGAACTCTGACTGCGCTCCGGCCAAAGAAGAGAAAAGGAGAACACCTCTCACCTCACCCACCTCACAAGGAAAGGGATAGTAAATATGAAGCAGATTAAGGATTCTGATGACAGGGGAGTGCACTATTATTTATTTTTAGACAATGAATTGAACCTCTAGGTGTGGTAGCAATAGCGAATGTACAAAGTAACTTCAATCAATCAATCATGTGCCATGCCGGAAAGCGTGGGCGGTCATGACTCGCCATTTCACTCGATCACCAGTGTCGTGGATCAGCTCAGTGTTCCTGTCTCTTCCATGCCATGTGGCCAAGCCATCCAGATATTTTCCTCTCGGTCTTCCTCTTGGTCTGTTCCCTTCGATCTTGCTAGTTGTCACTAAGTTCTCCAGTCCATGTCTTCTCATAACATGTCCAAAAATTTTTGACTGTCTACGTCTAATTTCTCTAATCAATCTACGATTTTCATTTGTCTCCTGTAGTACTTGGTCATTGGTTTTTCTGTCTGTCCATGGTATTCTTTGCATTTTCCTCAGAAACCGCATTTCTGCAGCCATCAGATGTTTTTCAGCTTGACAGCACATTGTCCAAGTTTCACACCCATACAAAAGAACAGGTTCTATGTATCCCCTCAACACTCGTTTTGTCGTTTCAATTGACATCTTTTTATTGGTCAGAATGTTTTTCATCTTGCTAAAGGCTACTTTCGCCATGGCGATTCTTGTTCTAATCTCTTCAAGGCATCTCCCATCAGATGTTATGACTGTTCCGAGATAATTGTACCGATTCACTTGTTGAAGAATATTCCCATTTACTTGTATATTACGTGGCACTTCGTTCTTCCTAGTGACGACCATAATCTGTGTCTTCTTACAATTTAATTCCAACCCCAGCTGCTCACTGTTTACAACAACCGCATCTACTAATTGTTGCAGATCCTGTGCATTGTCTGCAATCAATACTGTATCATCTGCATATCTAATGTTATTTATGTTTCGTCCTCCAATGCTGATTCCATTTATGTCTTCTTACAGACTTAATAAACAAATCAAAAACATCATACAAAAGTTCTTTTATTATCCAGTCAACTCCAGCTGCATGTACAACCGATATCCATACAAACATTGAAGTTCAATAACAAATACAACAGACAACTGTGATCTAATATCAAACAACAGTGGGTAGTCCCCAGCCAATCACCAGATCTTTGCCCTCTAGGCCGTATCTTTAGGGTACACCAAGTATCACATATGCTCAAACACCTATCTGAGTAGAATGTGATACAACATAGAACGTTGACGCTTACAAGAATAGGACACTACAAAAACATATGTTAATACGCACCAGAATCTAAAAATTGCGACATTAAGCCAAAATAAGTCGCTTTATATTGTGACTCCAGCTTGAGCCAGGGAGTGCTCTGACATAGGCTGCTCACTGATCAACATAACTTCCCACAACTCATCAAGCCAAGATTGGGTAAGCTACCCACATCTCTCGTCTCCACGATTTATGCGTGTGGGTCGAACTAGAAAGCCTAATTCATCTCTTTGTTAGTCTGGTTTTCCGGTGGCGGCCAGGTAAGTTCTGCTTAAACATCCCAAACTCTAGCCTGTCGTTTTGGCTCATTTTCATCTCCACCCTCCAACTTTCTTTGTCGTCCTCGACAAAAGCATATCTACCAAAGCATACATGAATGTATAACCTCACCTCACTAACTATCCCTTTGGACTCTAACATCTAGTTAGTTCCCCCGGCCATGTGTCAAGTTATAGCTCATGGCATGATGGAATGTGGTCACGCTGAAGACGTGACGATCGTGGATCTTAAGCCACGCGACGCAAGCTGAGATTGTCGCCAGAGCGAATAAGCAGAATCGCGATGGTGACATTGGCATTCAGGTTCGTGGTTATTGTCGAGTGTGGACGCACCACGCCAGGATGATAGCAATGGCTAACGTTATCATCATCATCAAGTTCCCTGCCAGCTGACGTAGGCGTTCATGGCTCTCCACAGATCTCGGTCTTTGGTGTTCTGAATCAACTCTGCTGATGGTATTCCTTCATGCCACTGTCTCAATCCATCCAGCATCATTTCTCTTGGTCTGTCTCTGCTGGCAACAATTTACTGGAACCAAGTGGCAGCAATTAAAATGGGAAATAAAGAAGGTAACACATCACACATAAGAGTTTTGTTGACTGATGTAATAGTTGTGTGTTTAACACATCACACATTGAAATATCGTTGATTGATGTAATAATTGTGTGTTTAACACATCACACATTGAAGTATTGTTGACTGATGTAATAGTTGTGTGTTTAACACAACACACATTGGAGGTCGAGAAAGCATGGCTGGGAAAGAGGCAGGCTGTCAAAGAAAGAAAGGATAACACGCCACAGGTTGAGTTGGCGAACCTGAAGACTGAGGTCCATAGGACGATGACTTTATTCAAATCCTGCGCCAAACAGGCCAAGGCCAAGAAATGGGACGAGTTCTGCAGGAAGGTGTGCTCCGAGCAATCTCTTACGACATTCTGGCGCCTCCATAAGAGCATGAACGGTGCTGCACAACGTAGGGGTATTCCAGACTTTCAAGGCACAGACCTCACATGGAAAAAGTCGGATGCGGATAAAGGTAAGGCCCTTCTTGCACGCTACATAGAACAGACTGACCAGAAAGACGAGCCCGGAAGACAGAGGACCACAACGACACTCTCTCAGTTGTGCGAGGGGGTCGGGACAGACGAAGAATGGATAATCACAGCTGAGAAATGCGTGCGATGCTCAAGATATCACCCAACACCGCCCCAGGCCCAGGCGGCATCCGATATGGTGACCTACTGGTGATATCAGATGATGACATGGAAGAACTGGCCAGAGAATTCAACACCAGTATCCATAGGGGTCAGATCAAAGAAGAATGGCTACACAGCTACTTGCTGCCGCTGCCAAAACCGAACAAAGACCATTCCAAGATAAGCGGCTACAGAATCATTACGATGCAGAATACTTTTGCAAGCTACTGGAGAAAATTGTAGCACACAGACTTGCTTGTGACTTGGAACAACTCAGCTGCTTCCCGCCCACACTTGGAGGATACAGACGTAACAAAGAGTCATGGCTGAATGCGGCGGTCTTTGCTCAAGATGTTTATGAAGGATTTCAGGTCAGAGAAGAGACATGTGCGGCCGCCATAGACTTAGAGGAGGCATACAATAGAGTATCCTTCGAGCACTTGATGCAAACCCTCCTCAGACCGAACGTGCACCCTCACCTTGTACGATGGATAGCTGCAGTTCTACTCCAAAGGAAGGTGGTGCTAAGATGCGGGAGTTGGTCTTCTGAGCCGATAACGATATGTCCAGGATTGCCGCAGGGTTCACCACTGTCACCAGTACTATTCAACGTGTATACGGTGCCGATCACTGAACAACAGTTAGACGGGAGGGGTAGGACTCTGTCATTCGTTGACGACATCCTCGTGTATCGACAGGGTCGAGATAGACAGGCGGTTGCCAACTATATGCAGGGCGAACTAGATCGAATTTCCTCATGGTGTGCTGATGCTGATGCCCTTGTCAACCCTGCAAAGGCAACGGTTACATGGTTCTCCCTAAACAACCATATTGTGAACACAGACCTGCCGGCAGTAAGAATGGATGGGAACATTTTGAGTAGAACCCAGTCAATGACATATCTTGGCGTGAGGCTTGATCGTAGCCTGTCCTTCAGAAGTCATGTAGATTATGTCATAACGAAAGCTCGAAAAGGTTTGTCAGCAATGAGAGTCATGGCGACTGCCAATATCGAGCAAAGACTGCTAATACTTCTTTTCCAAGGATTGATGCTTTCACGCATCGAGTATGCCCTGGCCATCCTTACTGTCAGCCCTACACAGATTGGAAGACTTGAAAAAGTACAAAACGAAGCCATGCGCATCATTTTGGGCTGCACGAGAGACACCAGCTGTGTAGCAATGAGATACCTCCTTGACTTCCCGACAATGGAACACAGGATCAAGATCTGGAGAGCTCGTGCATACTTAAAAATAAGTGCAGATGAGCAGCACCCTCTGCATGACACTAAATTCAGAGACAATGGGGACAGGCTAAAGAGGGGCAAATCATGGATGGGTCGGGCGGAAGATGTCGTCAGACAGGTCTGCAGTCTTACTAGTATCAACCCCGGCAAGGAATGGGTGTCGATGCCTCCAGCTTTTAAGTGCACTTTCTCCTGCATTATCACACTCGACAGACGGTGCAGAGAGCAGAGCCCTGACGCTGTCAATGCAGAGGTTAACGCTCTCATCTATGAACACTCAGATAACCCCGAAGTGTTCATCTATACAGATGGATCTGTTATAAAGCAGCAGAGAAGTGCGTGGGCATTTACAGCCCGTTCAGCGGGCCGAACCGTTCAAGAATCCAATGGTGCCCACTCTATGACCACGAGCAGCATGACGATGGAGGTGATGGCAGTTACACAGGCTTTCATATGGCTAGAATCACAGCATTATACCAACGTGTGTGTACTAAGCGATTCAATGAGCATGATTCAGTAGGTCGAAGCTGGATCTGTACGTAGACAGTGGACTGAGTCGCTGCAGAGGTCTGTTGTCCGTAAAGTCGTCTTCATCTTCGTCCCGGGACATACTGGAGTCGAGGGAAATGAACGAGCTGATAAACTGGCTGACTCTGCACCCCCTGTAGATGGTCAGCCCATGGATCGTGCCAATGTTATTAACGTCCTCAAAGATATGGCGAGAACAGAGGACTTTAACATCAGTGAATCCACATCGCTGTCCAGGATGAAAGACTTAGGAGTAAGAATCGGCACGGCCAGACGCGAGAGGTACATCGGGAAAACAAGGCGCCTTGTCAACCAACACAGAACTGGCACTATTAGCCACCGGACGCTGATGCATATGCTGGGGGGGGGGGGGGGGGGGAGGATCTGAGCACCTATGGCAATGAAGATACCCCAACTGATAACTGATAACTGACTGATAACTGATAACATAATAGACAATAGAGTATCGTTGACTGATGTAATAGTTGTGTATTTAACACATCACACATTGAAGTACTGTTGACTTATGTAATAGTTGTGTGTTTAACACATCGCACAATGGAGTATTGTTGACTGATGTAATAGTTGTGTGTTTAACACATCACACATTGACGTATTGTTGACTGATGTAATAGTTGTGTATTTAACACATCACACATTGAAGTACTGTTGACTTATGTAATAGTTGTGTGTTTAACACATCGCACATTGGAGTATTGTTGACTGATTTAATAGTTGTGTGTTAACACATCACACATTGGAGTATTGTTGACTGATGTAATAGTTGTGTGTTTAACACATCACACATTAGAGTACTGTTGACTGATGTAATAGTTGTGTGTTTAACACATCACACATTAGAGTATTGTTGCTCCCCCGATGTGTCTCCACCTTGACGAGGTGGGGGAGCTTGCGTGTCCCATCGACCCCATTTGCTTGCTGATGGATGAAAACTACATATCGGACAGCTTATGGGATAGGGACCAGACTAAGAGAGACACAACCTGCTGCTCTGCAGGTGAGACTGAGGATAGCAGTCTAAAATTTAAATCAGGCGCACGAAGGCAGAAGTTCTTGGTCCGGACAAAACACTAAAGGCTCCCTGTCGAGGGCTGTGGCTGAACGCCTCTAAGCCACAAACCCTCGGACCTGAGAGCCGGGCCGATACCCACCTTTCAAAAAATAAAGGCGTGATACTGAGCAAGCTACATGCTCAGGTGTGATACAAGTTCGAAGGCTCTCAGCTGGGGGATATGAGAGATTCCCGGATGAGAGGGCCAGGCCGTTTCTCGTTCACCGCTGCACGAAGGTAAGGTGCTGAGCCGGCAGCACAAGTAGCCTACCTCGTGAGCGAGTACAAAAAGTCAAAAAAGTGCCCCAGTCGAAG
The DNA here is from genome assembly GCA_963921405.1 of Cepaea hortensis. Taxonomy (NCBI): domain Eukaryota; kingdom Metazoa; phylum Mollusca; class Gastropoda; order Stylommatophora; family Helicidae; genus Cepaea; species Cepaea hortensis. The sequence goes on along the minus strand of OY992876.1, from coordinate 1,264,068 downwards.
AAAATGGCTGCGAAAACTGTATCTAACTCATAGAGAGTGTAGACAAAAGTGGAAGAACGCCTCAATGACGCAAAATGGAACGCACGGCGAGCGAACCTATTGCGTGGTCCGAAGTCAAAAGCAAAAGCTTACCGAGTGGGTGTCGCTTGCAGTCTGACCGTCCCTGGTGTGTGCTTGAGCGATCAGTGGCAAACTAGTTGCCCAACACATGGAAGTGAGGAACTAAAGCAGCCATGAGCAGGACGTGGCAACTCCTCGGGTGAGCCCAGTCACAGAGCAATATGTGCCGGCTCTGCAATTATGGAAGCCTCCTTGGATAGCGAGGGAATGCTCATGGTCTGCCCCTGCCTTCCCTTGAGGGCCGACCACGATGTCGTTCATCGTTCTATCTTGACCAGCTGAGATGTTAGCGACATCACAACAGTCCAACGTACCTCGAAACCAGAGGAAGGCTAACCTCATTAAAAAATGCCCGCTGAAGTCGGAAGTGTCGTCCTACGGGTGGCAAACTAAAAATTGACACTACGCAATTACGTCCGAGTGAAATGTCTCGTCCGAATGTCTCTCGTGCTAGGAACAGCTCTGACTACCTAGTTTCCGAATGCCGCTCTTGTTCGGAACAGCTCTGACTGGGTAGTTTTCCGAATGTCTGTTGTGCCTTGAAAAGCCCTGATGGGCGCAACGACAAGCACATGTCCGAAAACTCGCTGAGTGGATGCCGTCTGCAAACCTGTCTGGTTTGTGCGGGAATGACCCGGGGAAACCAAATGACCAATATATTGAAGTGAGGATTTAAAGCAGCCATGAGCAGGACGTGACGATCTCCCTCGGTGAGCCCAGATCCAGGGCGTTATGTGTCGGCCCTGCAACTATGGAAGCAACCTTGGATGGCGGAAAATGCTATGGACTGCCCCTGCCTTCATTTGAGGGATGACCGTTGTCTTCGACCGTTCAACCTTGGCCAGCATGGTTGCAGATGGCACCACAAATGTGAGAGTCTCCCAGGAATGCTACCTGGTCAAAAAAGCACGCTAAAGTCGATGTGTTGGCCTACGGGTTTCGACCCAAGGGCGCATAACAGACACACCGCAATCACATCTGAAAAAAAAACACTCCGGATGAACGAACAGAAGAAGAAGAGTATTGTTGACTGATGTAATAGTTGTGTGTTTAACACATCAAACACTATACCTTTCCTTAACAGAAACATTAAAAGAAGCGAAGATGTCTTTCAATAGCTGAGGTCTAAACAATCAGAGGATTGTCAACTTGATCAATTAATTTGATGAACCAAGCAGTTAACCGATGAAACAACTGAATACTTGATCAGTCAAATAGTTGATAACTCAAGCTAACATTTCATCCACGAAACACTTCAATACTTGGCCAATTAAATATGTTACTAACGGAACAAACAGTTGAAAACAAACTTAAACATTTGACCACTGAAGTTAACATCTGGCCACTGAAGTTAACATTTGACCACTCAATCAAACATGGGAAAAATAAATCACTGGCGTATTTGCCAAATTATGTGGTTCTGTACTTACACTCTCTGACCTTGGATCAATTAATCAGTTGACCATTCAAAGATATGACCAATCATGCATTGAGCCAATCAAACACTGAAGAACTGACCACATAAATCATTTGTCATTCAAATATGTAAATATTTAATTAAGTAATTAGCCCAACACTTAATCAATCAACCATTTGATCAATTATTCACTTAAACAATCGAAAATGTAATTATTTGAACATCAAAAAATGATCAATCCAAACATTTTACCACTTACATATTTGGTATTTTACATATGTGACGTTTTAAATATTTGACATTTTAAAATATTTATCAATTTGAATATTTAACCACTTAAAATTTGACCTCTTAACTACGTGATCACAAAACATATGATTGATTGATTGATTGATTTAGGAACCGACATCATAGCATTCGGGGCATTCCCGTAAGCGCTCCGTCCCCATCCTCAGCAGCCAGCGAAGAGTTCCAACTCCAATAGTATCAGTTTCCATTGGCACCTTTCCGTCTTGACAGACGATAGTTTGGTACATTGTGCTTCAAAAAGGCTTAATAACTACGATCCATGGAGGTGGCAAGTGTGGCTGGTAAGGCCAATTCTTGCTGCAAATGTTTGCCCACAGTAGGTGCTTGTGAAAACATGGTCATTTCCACCATTTTGCACCATCTTACGTCTCTCACGCTCTGTGTGTGCTTTATCTGCAATCATTTTCTCCTTTGTCTTTATTCCATTTCTGATAGTTGCCCTCCATGCAACACGTTCAGCGGCGACTTGCTCCCAGTGTGCATTATCAATGCCTGTATCAATCATGTCCCGCTTACACACATCTTTGTACCGTAGTAGAGGCCGACCCTGAGATCTCCTACCCGTCTGTAATTCACCAAAAAAAGATGTCCTTTGGTATTCTACCATCATCCATCCTCCTAACGTGTCCTATCCATCTAAGTCTACGAAGACTGAGCATGGAATACACCGTCACACAACCTGATCTTTCCAATACTTCAGTATTTGTGATTTTGTCTTGCCACTTAATACCAAGTATTCTTCGCAGACACCGCATATGAAAGCTGTTTAAACGTTTCTCTTGGCGTGAGTAAGTTGTCCAGGTTTCACTGCCATAAAGAAAAGTACTAAGGACACAGGCTTGATAGAGGAGGACTTTTGTTTTGGCAGTAAGCTTTCTGTTCTCCCAGACTCTTTTTTGCTAACATGTTCATTGTTGTTGCTGCCTTGCCAATCCTGATGTTGATTTCCTGATCGAGGGATAATTTGCTATTTACCTCTGATCCTAGATATGTAAAATGGTCTACTATCTCAAGTTCGGTGTCGTCAATAAATATTGATGGTACACCATGTGCACCTTGTGACATAATCTGTGTCTTCTTTTTGTTAATTGTTAAACCAAATTCAGAACAAGCATTGGAGAATGCAGATAGTAGATGTTGTAATTCTTCCTCAGAGTGGGTCGTAATCGCAGCATCATCCGCAAAAAGCAACTCTCTGATTAGTACCCTGCTAATTTTGGTCTTGGCCTTCAATCTCTGAGCCACCATCTGAGACCCCCTTCTCCATCAGTGCGGTCATCAAAATATCATATCTAACTCTGTTGTATGCATCCTCGAGATCAAGCGCTGCCGCCATCGTTTCCTGTCTACACTGGAACTCCTCATAAACATCAAAGGCAAAAGTGGCTGCATTTGACCAGGTATCTTTTCCTGGCCTGTAGCTCCCCATGCCTCTTGGAAGAAGCTTCCCCCTTTCCAAAAACCCTTGCAGCTTGACCCCAACTATCTTCTCTAGAACCTTCCCAAATGTATTTTGAAAGAGATGATCCTAAAGCCGCTATCATATTTGACTAATTGATATTTTACCCAATTAAATATTTTATCACTTAATTATTTGACCACTGAAGTATCTTTCAGCTTAACTATTTGAATATTTAAATATTTGACAATTCACATGTTCACCATAAAAATACATGACGATAATCATTTTTCCATTCAAATGATTGCCCACTGAAATATTTGACCATGGAAATATTTGACCACTGAAATATGTGACAGCTGAGATGTTTGGGCAAATAGCAACATTTGAGTAAGTGTAAGTGTTGCATCATCATCATATTCATCATCATGTGCCATGTCAGTAAACGTAGGTGGTCATGTTTCGCCATCTCACTCGATCACTAGAGTCTTGGATCAGCTCCGTATTCTTGTCCTGACCATTCCGTGCCATATGGTAAATCCATCCAGGCACTAACTTCTCTGCCGTCCCCTTGTTCTGTTTCCCTCAACCGTGTCAGTTGTCAGCAATTACTCATGTTAACTGTTTCTCATAACGTGCCCCAGAAAACGTGACTGTTTACTTCTAATTGTCAGCGTTGCAGCGGTCAACTATTTGTCATGGACACCAGCGGTCAACTATTTGTCATGGACACCAGCGGTCAACTATTTGTCATGGACACCAGCGGTCAACTATTTGTTATGGACACCAGCGGTCAACTATTTGTCATGGACACCAGCGGTCAACTATTTGTTATGGACACCAGCGGTCAACTATTTGTCATGGACACCAGCGGTCAACTATTTGTCATGGACACCAGCGGTCAACTATTTGTCATGGACACCAGCGGTCAACTATTTGTCATGGACACCAGCGGTCAACTATTTGTCATGGACACCAGCGGTCAACTATTTGTCATGGACACCAGCGGTCAACTATTTGTCATGGACACCAGCGGTCAACTATTTGTCATGGACACCAGCGGTCAACTATTTGTCATGGACACCAGCGGTCAACTATTTGTCATGGACACCAGCGGACACCGACATTCTTGATGGTTCAACATTTGGTCAGAAAGCATCGTCCCTTGTCGACTAGCTAAAGTTGGTTTCATCCGCTTAATGAATACACACATCACAGACTCACGGAATAAAAAACCTATTATGAACATGGATTTAGAGACAAATAACAAAAGGACACCTCGAACATGGAACTAAAAGAATACAGGCTAGCCAAGCATTGCTGTTAACACAACAATTGTGCGAGCAAGCCATGCATTCCTGTGGATACAACAATTGTTTGGACAAGCAATACCTTGACGTGGACACAACAATTGTGGGAACATAGAATACGTCTCTGTTAACAGAACAAGTGTACGAACAAAGATCACATTGCTGTCAATACAAGAATTTACGAACAAAGAACACATTGCTGTCAATACAAGAATTTACGAACAAAGAACACATTGCTGTCAATACAGCAGTTGTGGGAGCACAGAATACATGGACACGCCCACTTCGTCTGTGTCTAGTCTTGCTTCCGTTCGGCCCCGCCCAGGATGATCATGAAGCTCTGCCGGAAGCGGGGAGAGACGACGGCATAGACCAGCGGGTACATGGACACCATCAGCTTGCAGGCCAGGGGCGGGATGGAAGCGGCCAGCATGGACAGTCCGGCCGAGCCTCCGAACATGGCCGAAGTACACAGGAAGGCGAATGGACCCCAGCCAATCAACACGAGAAGCACAAAGATGTAGCAGATCTGTGGAGAAAAGAGATTGTTCACGGCACAGCACACGTCCAGTCAGTGTTCTATTTACTACACCTTTTGTTTCGCCAGCAGTATAATAAAGAAGCCGCGGGTGTTACTAATATTAACATTCCCGTGCAGCAAGTACGACAGGAGGATTCCTACCACCAGAAGACTCCTGTTCCACGAATGTTTCTGTCTCTTTAGTTTCTTGACACTCTCTGTGGACAGGCGGACCGCTGCCACGACTCTTGGATATCTTTCTCCTGTCATTATTGCCTGATGTCCCTCTCCTCGACGCGGTTATCGCATGCTGCACTTATCCCAAAAATACGTCGCTAAGTGTCTCTACCCACAAGCCACCCCGAAATAAGGGAGGCGAACATTACGTGACGGCGAGTAGCTCGACACCTGTAACTTGGCTGAGAGGAAGCTGGCAACTTTCCATTGGCTGTTTGCCTGTGTCGCCGCCTCCACATCGAAGAGTTGCTATGCCACGGTGACCGACCTTGCCGACATGTTGCCTTGTTTGCACCCCGTCCACAGCTGGAACAGTCACATACCTGCTCGAGCTCAGGGTCGGGTAGCTATTTCCACTTTGCTGCAGGAATGGGCTCCCCAGCCCGCACTAGCCCTAGTGTGGAACGCCACCACCGAAAGAATCTTGTACTACCGCTAGCGACTATTGTCATCGCCTGGCTTTGGTAAAAGAACGGCTGTCAAGTAACCTTGTGTCTGAATGAGTAACGTGGACTTAGGATACTATATTCTTCATGACATGGCGGATAAGATGAAGGCAACAATTGTAACGATGAGACCTGTTCGACTACGGAACAGCCCTTCCGACTCGACAGAAAGAGAGTGAACATAGAAGAGAAGAGAGAGAGAGAGAGAGAGAGAGAGAGAGAGAGAGAGAGAGAGAGAGAGAGAGAGAGAGAGAGAGAGAGAGAGAGAGAGAGAGAGAGAGAGAGAGTTGATTAAAAGCGGTAAACCTGGATGGGAAACATTGCCAGCCATTATCATTGTTTGTATATGTGTGTTGGTGTGTGTATATGTATAGATATGATTTTATATGTGTAGATCTTAGAAGCCGGCTTCCTGGCTTAGAGGTTAGCGACTTTTCTCCGTAATCTCGTATACTCTCGTAGGTAACGTGATGACGGTGAGAATCAGCAGTGGTTCGAATCGCATTGGTAACTTACGGGGTATGTGAACCGGCCGCTCAGAAAGCAATGGCAAACTACTGAGCATAATCTTGCCAAGAAATCAACATACAGCTGAAAGATGCTGGTGTTGACAGCGATGTCCTGTAAAGGATATGCAAAAAATAAATCTTAGAAATTAAATATTCTTGATCGTCTATTCCTAGCTCTCAAACAGAGCACCAAGTTACACCATCCTGTTCAGTGACAACGAGGAGACTCCTGGTGGAGAAAAGACTTGCATTCGCACAAAACATTGTCTCAGCCGACCCAAGGCGAAATCTCATTCTGAGACCTGCAGGCCTGTCATCAAATAACAATATAAGTTACATATTTTATCGTACTGTTGATGTAACATGATATTATTATTTACATAATTTCATATGACTATCATTTCACATCACTACATAGTATATCTGAATGTCTTATGTCTCGAAATCACCATTTCACTATCATCATACCGCAAACAATAATGTTTTAAATGATTTAAGTAGATAGAAAATAAACACTGTATTAGTTTGTTTTAACCCACAGTTCTATCTTAATATGTTGCAAGTGTATGTAATTATGTATGTGTATCTGTTACTTACAATACTTGTTAGGGGAAATGTTATATTAGTCAGGGAGGGAAGATTGCCAGGGAGGAAACCTACCCTGGCTAGCAGGAAAGTAATAGAAGTAAACCTAGGCATCTAACCTTCTCCTTCCCACTCCTTGGGGATACCAAGACCAGCTACTTTTACCTTTTTACGAGCCATTTCCGGCGGTGTGCTTGTGTATCCAGGGACGTGATCTTTTTTCAGCCTAAAAGAAACATTTGATCCCGAGTTTACTTGCTTGGGTTGGGAGCATCGAGGAAGTGAACTCGCACCCACTACAACGCCAGTGTGAGCGATAACTCAATTAATGAACGAAGTGGAGTTAACAAAACACTCCTGTAATTAGCGACGTCTGACACCGCTGGCCCAAACCGGCTGCATGTACTTGTTCCATTTGTCTGTTGTTTCATCACCTGAGTTCTCCGTCCCCTCATCCCTTACACGGCATTTTGTCGTGTCTGTTTACTGAGCCCTGGCCTTGTTTGTTGGTCTGCACGTGTCTAACAATAGCAGCGGTCAGATGTGACAAGACAACACCTACCGTCTGTAGCTGACTCTCCGTCATGGAGCAGACGTTGTGCTCTGTCACCGGTGATGGGCCTTGAACTGGGCTGGACTGGCTAGGGCCTGGCACTGACTGGCTCGCCGGCTTCACGTGGGCGGAGTGGACACACAGCAAGGCCACCAGCAGGGGCAGCACGAAGGAGAAGATGGTCAGAGTCACCATGTAGGAGATGTAGCTCTCGTCCGGGTGCTTCCAGTCGATGGCGCATGACGTGCCCGTGTGCTCGATGTCGTACCTGTCGGAGCAAGTCACCACAGAGGCTGACATATCTACAACCGTTCTCTACAAGGATTATTATATAGTGCGTCTGAGTTGATCTAGTCCAGATACTGTGTACATTGTATGTGCGTGTGGATCTAGTCCAGATATTGAGCGCATGGTATGTGCGTGTGGATCTAGTCTAGATATTGCGTCTATTGTATGTGTGTGTTGATCTATTCTAGATATTGTATGCATTGTATGTTCTAATCTAGGCTAGATATTGTGTACATTGTATGCTGACAATGTTTTTGTAACAGATAAATGAGTTTTTAATGTTGTGTAAGAGATAAATGAGTTTTGAGATGTTGTGTAAGAAATAAATGAGTGTTTAGAAGTTGTGTAAGAGATAAATGGTTTCCCTGGCGTAGGGGTTAACGTCTTTCTCCGTAATCCCGTATATTCCCGTGAGTAACGCAACTGCCCGAGATTCGATAGTAGATCGCGCCGCGTTGGTTACTTACGGGAGTATGTGAGCCGGTCGCTCAGAAAGCAATGGCAAACTACTGAGCGTGATCTTGCCTAGTAAATCAACAGCAGCTGAAAGATGCTGGTATTGACTGCAACGTCCTGTAAGGGATATGCAACATAAAAAAGAGATAAATACCTGTTGAGATGTTATCTAAGAGACGAAAATCGGTTGAGATGTTGTGTAAGAGATAAATGAGTGTTGAGATGTTGTGTAAGAGATGAACGACGATTGAGATGATGTTTAAGAGATAAATGAGTGTTGAGATGTGTAAGAGATGAACAACTGCGGCAACACACCGACCTGCTCCAGCCCAGGAGAGGCATGGTGGCCCAGAAGAGGGCGTTGCCACAGGCCAGTATCACAGCCCAGCCGTAGAACCAACCACCGCTGTCTTCTGTCGATCAGTTAATCAACAAATCAATCAATGAAAGTCATATAATAAACAATCAAATTCAACGGGTGACTATTTCAAATCATCACCACCATCGTCGTCTTCTGAATACTCAGTTCTGAATGTAAGAATCTAGGTCTCTGCTCCCGGACATTCCAACACACGCACCGCACATAACTACAGCGATCTATGTCTTGTCACATAACTACAGCGATCTATGTCTTGTCACATAACTACAGCGATCTATGTCTTGTCACATAACTACAGCGATCTATGTCTTGTCACATAACTACAGCGATCTATGTCTTGTCACATAACTACAGCGATCTATGTCTTGTCACATAACTACAGCGATATATTTCTTGTCACAGAAGTACACTACTCTATGACTTGTCACATAACTACACCGATCTATATCTTGTCTCATAACTACACCACACTATGACTTGTCACATAACTACATCGCTGTATGTCTTGTCACATAACTACACAACTATATGTTTTGTCACGTAAGTAAACAACCTTATGACCTGTCACATAACTGCACAGCTCTATGTCTTGTCACATAACTACAACGCTCTATGTCTTGTCACATAATTAAACCCTGTATTTCTTGCAACATGACAACACCGCTGCATGTCTGGTCACAAAATTAATCCACTGCGCTTCTTGTTTCAACTTTAAAGAGACTTAGAAAGCATACTTATTGCTACTGTCAGTCTTATTTTCCCAGTCTGTCCTTCCTGGTGTCACCAAACTTGTGTAGCATGTTGTGTTATTTTATTGTTGATCAGTGGTGAGGGTTATATCGCGAGCAAAGAGTGGCTGCACTATACTGGTGATCTGTTGTCTTATGGTCTCAAATGAATGTGTGACTTTGTTGTCTCCAGTGGGATGTGTGGTCTTGTGTCTCCAAGGAATGTGTGGTCTTGTCTCCAAGGAATGTGTGGTGCAGTTGTCGCCAGTGAGTTGTTTTACCTTTCGACTGCTGTGCCTGGCTGAGACGACGGAGGCATCAGGCGATGATTCACCATACATGCATGCCGGACTTAAGCCGCAGCCTGTCTGACAATGAAGTGGCCCCATCACGAGGAGAAGACGTGACCAACACAGGTCTGATCCCAGACATTAAGAGGAGACGTGACCAATACAGGCCTGATCCCAATCAATGACGTGGCTCAAACCCCTGAACTAGACATAATAGTCTCTTGGTGATGTGCTGAATCGTGCCCTGGCTACATCCAGATAGTCATCTACGCAGATGGGAGTTATTATTACCGGTCTTGTACATCCTGGTCAAGACCCAGCCATCCAGAATATCTACAACGTTCATGGTCAAAACTCGACTGTCCAACCAACCAGCCAGCCAACCAACCATTCAAGCATTCAACCATCCAACTACCCAACTACAACACCAAACTGTTACCAAGAGATCGCGAGATTCTAGCAAGTATATCAATAGAACAGAGAATCCCACCTCATGTTAGTGTCAAGCACAGGACAGCACACACATGCACACTTGACCAGGCCAAGATGTGCGGGATTCTGGCACTTACTGGCGCCTGACTGCAGTCTGCTGGCCATGTAGTACCTCTCCACACACAGGCCGATGACCGCTCCGATAGCCGTGATGCCGAAGAACATGCCTTCAAAGGCGTAGATCTGACACATGGTTTGCCCGTACAGCCACCTGGGAGATGGTACGCAAGTATGTCCGTGATTTAGTTTGTGTACGCCGATTCACTTGGTGATACATACACATACATAACATATAACAGGAAACAGTGGCAACTAGAAACCATTCATACACAGAAAGCTTATGTCATGGGCGTGAACGAGAGGTGGACACCAAACGACAGGAAATGGGCACTGCTTGCACAGCTCTACAGCAAATACAAGAATAGCAGCTTATATATGCGTGCGTGCGTGCGTGCGTGCGTGCGTGTGTGTATGTGTGTGTGTGTGTGTGTGTGTGTGTGTGTGTGTGTGTGTGTGTGTGTGTGTGTTTTACGTAGCCTACTTCTATGAACGCTAGACCGTACATGTTAGTTAGTTATTCGAGGTTCCAACTTCACGGCAACGGGTCGTCCCAATAATGCTACGTACCTGTGCCAGTGAATATCACACAAAATGCTCCCCACTGTCCAATGTGAAAAGTGGAACAGATAGGAGTCTCGGCAATCCAACAACCCGCACAAGTACATGTGTGTGTGTATGTTGCCTATTTCTATGAACGCTAGACCATAACATGTCTGTATATATGTTCATAAACTGTCTCCGCGATATCAAAGCGCTTCGCATCTGATATTTCTCTCCAAAATGGGTCATTAAACCTTAGACTGTCTCCAGTCTCAAATTCTCCGACACAAAAAGTCATGTATAGGTGTACTCTCACACGGCTAGCGGAAGACAGTCTCCAACCTCAACAACTCCGACATACCAAGTCGTGTCCAGGTGTACTCTCACACTGACTTACGCTGATCAAGTCATGTCCAGGTGTACTCTCACAATGCCTCACGCTGATCAAGTCGTTCCAGGTGTACTCTCACAATGCCTCACGCTGATCAAGTCGTTCCAGGTGTACTCTCACAATGACTCACGCTGATCAAGTCGTGTCCAGGTGTACGCTCACACTGACTCACGCTGATCAAGTCATGTCCATATGTACTCTCACAATGCCTCATGCTGATCAAGTTATGTCCAGGTGTACTCTCACACTGGACTCACGCTGATCAAGTCATGTCCATATGTACTCTCACAATGCCTCATGCTGATCAAGTTATGTCCAGGTGTACTCTCACAATGCCTCACGCTGATCAAATCATGTCCAGGTGTACTCTCACACTGGACTCACGCTGATCAAGTCATGTCCAAGTGTACTCTCACAATGCCTCACGCTGATAAAGTCATGTCCAGATGTACTCTCACAATGCCTCACGCTGATAAAGTCATGTCCAGATGTACTCTCACACTGACTCACGCTGATCAAGTCATGTATGTCCAGGTGTACGCTCAAAATGCCTCACGCTGATCAAGGCGTGTCCATGTGTACTCTCACAATGCCTCACGCTGATCAAGTGGTGTCTAGGTGTACTCTCACAATGACTCACGCTGGTAAAGTGGCTAGCGCTGACCCGCCGGCCGGTCATACCGTATCCCATTGCACTATATCATATGTGGTATATCATGTATGGTATATCGTGTGTGGTATATAATGTGTGGTATATCATGTGTGGTATATAATGTGTGGTATATCATGTGTGGTATATCATGTGAGGTATATAATGTGTGGTATATAATGTGTGGTATATAATGTGTGCTATATAATGTGTGGTATATCATATGTGGTATATCATGTATGGTATATAATGTGTGGTATATAATGTGTGGTATATCATATGTGGTATATCATGTATGGTATATAATGTGTGGTATATCATGTTTGGTATATAATGTGTGGTATATAATGTGTGGTATATCATGTGTGGTATATCATGTGTGGTATATAATGTGTGGTATATAATGTGTGGTATATAAAGTGTGGTATATAATGTGTGGTATATAATGTGTGGTATATAATGTGTGGTATATCGTGTGTGGTATATTATGTGTGGTATATAATGTATGGTATATCATGTGTGGTATATAATGTGTGGTATATCATGTGTGGTATATCGTGTGTGGTATATCATGTGTGGTGATTGTCTCATGTTCAGTACACAAAGACGACTATAAAGCTACCCCCACCTGCCACTGAAGCTGGAGGATGCTGGGAAGGGCGAGGGGGCCACCACCCCGATGTTGGCCAGCGACAGGAAGATGTGCATCCAGGGCTTGCTGCTGACCACAAGTCTGGCGTCCTTGTAGAAGGTCAAGGCTGTCAGCAAATTGCTGGCCACACCCGCCAGACCTGTGAGAGTTGAGTTGAGTTGAGTTGAGCTGAGAACGGACATCACTGCACTCAGCACATTCCTACATCACTGTACTCATGACATTCACACATCACTGTATTCAGGACATTCACACATCACTGCACCCAGGACATTCCCACATCATTGTATTCAGGACATTCCCACATCACTGCACTCAGCACATTCACGCATCACTGCACCCAGAACATTCACACTTCACTGCACTCAGGACATTCACACACCACTGTACTCATTACATTCACACATCACTGTATTCAGGACATTCACACATCACTGCACCCACGACATTCCCACATCATTGTATTCAGGACACTCACACATCACTGCTTCCAGGACATTTACACATCACTGCACCCAGGACATTCCAACATCACTGCACTCAGGACATTCCCACACTACTGCTCCCAGGACATTCACACATCACTGCACCCAGGACATTCACACATCATTGTACTCAGGACATTCCCACATCATTGTACTGAGGACATTCACACATCACTGCTCCCAGGACATTCACACATCACTGCTCCCAGGACATTCACACATCATTGTACTCAAGACATTCACACATCATTGTACCCAGGACATTCACACATAATTGTACTCAAGACATTCACACATCATTGTACCCAGGACATTCACACATAATTGTACTCAAGACATTCACACATCATTGTACCCAGGACATTCACACATCACTGCACCCAGGACATTCACACATCACTGCTCCCAGGACATTCACACATCACTGCACCCAGGACATTCACACATCATTGCACCCAGCACATTCACACATCACTGCACCTGTCAACTTGATCAGTGGAAGTAATTCTGTCCAGATGTCTGATGTTCTGTCAACTTGATCAGTGGAAGCATTTCTGTCCAGATGTTTGATGTTCTGTCAACTTGATCAGTGGAAGTAATTCTGTCCAGATGTTTGATGTTCTGTCAACTTGATCAGTGGAAGTAATTCTGTCCAGATGTCTGATTTTCAACTGTCTAATGTTCTGTCAACTTGACCAGTGGAAGCATTTCTGTCCAGGTGTCTGATTTTCAACTGTCTAATGTTCTGTCAGCTTGATCAGTGGAAGTATTTCTGTCCAGATGTCTAATGTTCTGTCAACTTGATCAGTGGAAGCATTTCTGTCCAGATGTCTGATGTTCTGTCAACTTGATCAGTGGAAGTATTTCTGTCCAGATGTCTAATGTTCTGTCAACTTGATCAGTGGAAGTAATTCTGTCCAGATGTCTGATGTTCTGTCAACTTGATCAGTGGAAGTATTTCTGTCCAGATGTTTGATGTTGTGTCAACTTCATCAGTGGAAGTGTTTCTGTCCAGATGTCTAATATTCTGTCAACTTGATCAGTGGAAGTAATTCTGTCCAGATGTCTGATGTTCTGTCAACTTGATCAGTGGAAGTATTTCTGTCCAGATGTTTGATGTTCTGTCAACTTCATCAGTGGAAGTAATTCTGTCCAGATGTCTGATGTTCTGTCAACTTGATCAGTGGAAGTATTTCTGTCCAGATGTTTGATGTTCTGTCAACTTGATCAGTGGAAGTAATTCTGTCCAGATGTCTAATGTTCTAACAGCTTGGACACAGGAAGTGTTTATGCGATACACAAGTGTGTGGAGGAACATAACAGGCACTTACAGACGAGCAGATACAAGACACTTACAGACCAGCAGATACGAGACACTTACAGACCAGCAGATACAAGACACTTACAGACCAGCAGATACAAGACACTTACAGACGAGCTGATACAAGACACTTACAGACGAGCAGATACTAGACACTTACAGACCAGCAGATACAAGACACTTACAAACCAGCAGATACAAGACACTTACAGACCAGCAGATACAAGACACTTACAGACGAGCAGATGCAAGACACTTACAGACGAGCAGATACAAGACACTTACAGACCAGCAGATACAAGACACTTACAGACGAGCAGATACAAGACATTTACAGACGAGTAGATACAAGACACATACAGACCAACAGATACATGACACTTACAGACCAGCAGATACAAGACACTTACAGACCAGCAGATACAAGATACTTACACACGAGCAGATACAAGACGCCGACCGTGGCGTGCTCAAACTTGTTGAACTCTGCCAGGATGACTGTCTCCCCCAGCACCTGATCGTCAGACGTCATCTCCGGACTTTCTACAAAACAAGTATAATAGCAGGTATAATAGCAGGTATAATCAACAACACACAGATATAATAACAGGTATAATCTTCAACCCACACATATAATAATAGGTATAATCTTCAACCCATCCATCCATCATGTGCCATGCCGGTAAGCGTGGGCGGTCATGTTCTGCCATCTCACTCGATCACCAGAGTCATGGATCAGCTCCGTGTTTCTGTCTCGACCATGCCACAAGGCCAAGCCATCCAGGTACTTGCTTCTAGGTCTTCCCCTTGGTCTGTTCCCCTCGATCTTACCAGTTGTCACCAAATTCTCCAATCCATTTCTTCTCATAACATGCCCAAAGAATTTTGACTGTCTACGTCTAATTTCTCTAATCAATTTACGATCTTCATTTGTTTCTTGAAGGACTTGTTCATTGGTCTTTCTGGCTGTCCATGGTATTCTTTGCATTTTCCTCAGAAACCACATCTCTACAGCCATCAGATGTTTTTCAGCCTGACTGCTCATTGTCCACGCTTCACATCCATATAAAAGTACAGGTTCTATGTAGCATCTCAACACTATCTTTCTCGTTTCAATTGACATCTTTTTATTGGTCAATATGTTTTTCATCTTGCTAAAGGCTACTTTTGCCATGGCGATTCTTGTTCTAATCTTCAACCCACACATATAATAATAGGTATAATCTACAACACACAGATATATATTACAGATAATAGATATATACACAGGTATATATTACAGTAAGTAACACAGATATATATTAACACCGCAGAAACAAAAACTATCGATCTTACCAACAGTTCAGACGACACCAAATTAAAGAACCACTTTCTTAAAAAAGTCAACAGCTTCACATACCTAGGAAGCAAAATGACATATACAGGGGATTCAGCACCAGAAATATCATCTAGAATCGCACTGGCATCTGGTGCCTTCAATAAACTGTCAAACATCGGGAAGTCAAAGACACTCAGCAAAGACGCGAAACTTAAAATCTTTAACTCTTGTGTGATTCCAATGTTAACGTATGGATGTGAGAAATCAACGGTAGCTTTAGATACAAAATTATATAATTTTGAGAACACATGTCTTAGAAGGATTCTAAACCTCCACTGGACAGACTTCAGAACCAATACGTAAATAATACAAGAGATTAAGCAAGATATTGTATCCAATTTTATAAGAAAACGCCGTTGGAACTACATCGGCCATGTACTCAGAATGGACAAGAGAAGACTCTCCTACCAAGCCTTCATATGGACACCGTTAGGGAAAAGAAAACGGGGAAGACCAAGAGAGACCTTGCGTAGAACCATCATCAGAGAAGGCTCATTCAACGGCCAAGTAAACATCCAAGATCTACAACAGGTAGCAGCGAACCGCCAGGTATGGAGAACTATGACTTCCGCCTTATGCGCCGCCTTAGGCTCAAGAGGAAAGACTAAGTAAGTAACTAACTATAATCTACAACACACAGATATAATAACAGGTATAATAGTGAGTGGCACCTTGCAGTCTTGAGAGACCAAAGTATGTGAGTTGGAATGTGGCCAATACTCCATCACAATGCCTGGGCAGAGCTTCAGAGAAACATGTGGTGCCCAAACGACATGTTCCCTCTCTCGGCCTAGTCTTGTGTTTTCCAGAGGAATGGGTAACCAATACGTCTGGCACAATGTAGGCTGCAGACGCTGGCGGCACAGCTTCAAACCTCCGAGACCTCGCGGCCAAGAGCAGGTGGCGAGTGATGGCCAGACCCTGGAACCCAAGCTTAGAGGTGTTCAGCCAAGTCCCACAGGTAAGGGCCTCGTACGTGTCTGGACCATAAGGACGCGTACTTCTGTAAATCACTATAATAACAGGCATAATATTCAACATATCTATATAATAACAGCTGAGAGATAAATACAAGGGATCTGAACTTCGCTAAGCGATAGAGAGAAGGGATGTAAAAAGTGTTGAGATATAGAGAGAAGGGATGTAGATAGCGCTGAGAGATAGAGAGAAGGGATGTAAATAGAGCTGAGAGATAGAGAAAGTATGCAAACAGCGCTGAGAGATAGAGAAGGTATGCAAACAGCGCTGAGAGATAGAGAAGGTATGCAAACAGCGCTGAGAGATAGAGAAGGTATGCAAACAGCGCTGAGAGATAGAGAAGGTATGCAAACAGGACTGAGAGATAGAGAAGGTATGTAAACAGCGCTGAGAGATAGGGAAGGTATGCAAACAGGACTGAGAGATAGAGAAGGTTTGCAAACAGCGCTGAGAGATAGAGAAGGTATGCAAACCGCGCTGAGAGATAGAGAAGGTATGCAAACAGCGCTGAGAGATAGAGAAGGTATGCAAACAGCGCTGAGAGATAGAGAAGGTATGCAAACAGCGCTGAGAGATAGAGAAGGTATGCAAACAGCGCTGAGAGATAGAGAAGGTATGCAAACAGGACTGAGAGATAGAGAAGGTATGTAAACAGGACTGAGAGATAGGGAAGGTATGCAAACAGGACTGAGAGATAGAGAAGGTTTGCAAACAGCGCTGAGAGATAGAGAAGGTATGCAAACAGCGCTGAGAGATAGAGAAGGTATGAAAACAGCGCTGAGAGATAGAGAAGGTATGCAAACAGCGCTGAGAGATAGAGAAGGTATGAAAACAGCGCTGAGAGATAGAGAAGGTATGCAAACAGCGCTGAGAGATAGAGAAGGTATGCAAACAGCGCTGAGATATAGAGAAGGTATGCAAACAGGACTGAGAGATAGAGAAGGTATGCAAACAGCGCTGAGAGATAGAGAAGGTATGCAAACAGCGTTGAGAGATAGAGAAGGTATGCAAACAGGACTGAGAGATAGAGAAGGTATGCAAACAGCGCTGAGAGATAGAGAAGGTATGTAAACAGGACTGAGAGATAGAGAAGGTATGCAAACAGGACTGAGAGATAGAGAAGGTATGCAAACAGGACTGAGAGATAGAGAAGGTATGCAAACAGAACTGAGAGATAGAGAAGGTAAGCAAACAGGACTGAGAGATAGAGAAGGTATGTAAACAGCGCTGAGAGATAGAGAAGGTATGCAAGCAGGACTGAGAGATAGAGAAGGTATGCAAACAGGACTGAGAGACAGCGAGAAGGCCGAGGGTAAACAGTGCAATGCCTGAGTGTCCCCATAGACCAGTGTTTGCCAATGTGGGGCCCACGCCCCACAGGGGGGCAATTCGATTGTTAAGGGGGGCAATTCGAAAATGGAAGAAATCGGCTGAATATAACAAAACGGGGAGACTTGAGACAGAAGTTAACTAAATTGGAACCTGACATAAGATATCTTTGCAGCAAGCATCAAGCGCAAGGATCTCACTAAATTTAAATAATAAATAATTACTAATAATTAAAATAATATAGAAAAATCTTTCATTAAAATTATTTTGTACTTGAATTTCAGTTCTCCATTATATGTTTTGTAAATTTACTTACTGTGTTTGCTCAATAATTTCCTAGCGATTATCGGTCCTTTGGCTAGGATCGGGTGCATTTGCTGCTCTCCCCCCAGTAGTGCGCCTGGTCTGGTCGGGGGCCAGGATGATCAAATAAAAACCATCACATATCTTCACCTTAGATGTGAGTCTGGTGGACCACTGTGGGCAATAGTTCACAGTGAGACTAAGGGTCCACACAAAAAAAGGGGGAGGCGGTGGAACCAGCTTGTCTGGGGTAACCGCCAACCCCTCATCACCACCCCAAAAAAAAATTCACCCAACACAACCGACACACCCCTCTGGGAACCGTGAGCCCTTCTAAAAAAAAACATTCAAGTTTCTTTGGTGAACATTTCAATTTTTGAATATTAAAAATGATGCATATGTTGGGTGGGGGGGGGGGGGGGGGTCATAAGAATTTTAGAAAGGCTTGGGTGGGGCATAGCACAAAAAAGGTTGGGAACCACTGCCATAGACGGTCTTCGGGAGCTGGCCAAGAAAGACGTGCCTTTCCCGTGGGCAGGTGTGAGAGCAATCATCTACACAGATCCTGTATCTGACGATGGTAAACAGGTCTTCTAATCATTGCTTCTCTCCTGCTCTTCTATGAGCGCCCATCATTGCCGAAAAAAATGACCAGGGTGGAGATTATGTCAATAATATATTGTTCCACCATTACTAATGTGATACAATCAGGAAGCCCAAAAGTAAATGCTCTACGACAGACATCTGCCAGGACAGCTCTCATGTCGTGATTCGGTGACATGTCCGGCACACACGCGTGTCATCTTGACTTCTCGTGCCAGAGACCGTGACTGGTTGCAGTAAGTAACAAACACAACACACACCGGCACACAGCCGGAGCCCTACCTGATGTCACAGATGGCACACTTTGGGTTCCACGGCTAGCTGGCTACCAGGTGAGGTTTGGTTCTCTTCCACACTGCCTTAGGCACGCCAACACACAAAACATGGTCTATTAAATAGCCCTGGAGTGTGGTCCAATCAGTGTCCTCGCAGAGCTGTAGTCTTGTCTCTGATTGGCTGTGTCGCTGGCTGTACGTGAGGTCTGTCATCGATCCTGTGGGTGTTGACTGGAACAACATCAGTGTATCACCAACATTGTGTGACAAGACGGCACCTTGTAGACACACAGCCAGTACACTCTCCCCACACACCACACCTAGATAAGAAGATGTATTCATCGTCACCGCCGGGTGGCATCTCCGCGCTGAAGGTTGGATGTATGGAGCCTCCGAGAAGCTCTTACCAGCACCTTCACTGTGCATTCATATAGACGGCGTCCAGCCCATCCCTTGAAGCTGTCCACCCACCTCGGTCGGCCACTCGCTCCCCCCCCCCACCCCCACTGTTCCCTCCAACCCATCCTTTGATGCTGTCCACCCACCTCGGTCGGCCACTCGCTTCCCTCGCCCTCCACTGTTCCCTCCAGCCCATCCTTTGATGCTGTCCACCCACCTGGGTCGGCTGCTTGCCCCCCCCCCCCACCCTTCCATTATTCCCTCCATCCCATCCCTTGATGCTGTCTACCCACCTGGGTCGGCCACTCTCTCCCTTCCCTCCACTGCTCCCTCCAACCGCTCCGTCGACAAGAGGCTGTGTCTGTGCACATGGTCACCTACAGAAACTGTCAGATCCAGAAATGTTTCTCCAATCCCAGTTTGTGTTATACTTACTTGTTTTTGTTCCTTTCCTACCTAAGTAATCTCTTCATTCCTTTCCTACCTAAGTAGTCTCTCCATTCCTCTCCTACCTAAGAAATCTCTCCATTCCTCTCCTACCTAAGTAATCTTTCCATTCCTCTCCTACCTAAGTAGTGTCTCCATTTCTCTCCTACCTAAGTTGTCTCTCCATTTCTCTCCTACTTAAGTAGTCTCTCTACTCCTCTCCTACCTAAGTAATCTCTCCATTCCTCTCCTACCTAAGTAATCTTTCCATTCCTCTCCTACCTAAGGAAGTAGTCTCTCCATTCGTCTCCTACCTAAGTAGTGTCTCCATTTCTCTCCTACCTAAGTTGTCTCTCCATTTCTCTCCTACTTAAGTAGTCTCTCTACTCCTCTCCTACCTAAGTAATCTCTCAATTCCTCTCCTACCTAAGTAATCTGTCAATTCCTCTCCTACCTAAGTAATCTCTCTATTCCTCTCCGGCCTAAGTCGTCTCTCCATTCATCTACTACCCAAGTAATCTCTCTATTCCTCTCCTACCTAAGTAATCTGTCAATTCCTCTCCTACCTAAGTAATCTGTCAATTCCTCTCCTACCTAAGTAATCTGTCAATTCCTCTCCTACCTAAGTAATCTGTCAATTCCTCTCCTACCTAAGTAATCTGTCAATTCCTCTCCTACCTAAGTAATCTGTCAATTCCTCTCCTACCTAAGTAATCTCTCAATTCCTCTCCTACCTAAGTAATCTGTCAATTCCTCTCCTACCTAAGTAATCTCTCTATTCCTCTCCGGCCTAAGTCGTCTCTCCATTCATCTACTACCCAAGTAATCTCTCTATTCCTCTCCTACCTAAGTAATCTGTCAATTCCTCTCCTACCTAAGTAATCTGTCAATTCCTCTCCTACCTAAGTAATCTGTCAATTCCTCTCCTACCTAAGTAATCTGTCAATTCCTCTCCTACCTAAGTAATCTGTCAATTCCTCTCCTACCTAAGTAATCTGTCAATTCCTCTCCTACCTAAGTAATCTCTCAATTCCTCTCCTACCTAAGTAATCTGTCAATTCCTCTCCTACCTAAGTAATCTCTCAATTCCTCTCCTACCTAAGTAATCTGTCAATTCCTCTCCTACCTAAGTAATCTCTCTATTCCTCTCCTACCTAAGTAATCTCTCTATTCCTCTCCTACTCTAGTAATCTCTCAATTCCTCTCCTACCTAAGTAGTCTCTCCATATTTGAGTGTTGAGGGGTTACATAGAGCCTGTTCTTTTGTATGGATGTGAAACTTGGACAATGAGCAGTCAAGCTGAAAAGCATCTGATGACTGCAGAAATGTGGTTTCTGAGGAAAATGCAAAGAATACCATGGACAGACAGAAAAACCAATAACCAAGTATTACAGGAGACAAATGACAATCGTAAATTGATTAGAGAAATTAGACGCAGACAGTCAAAATATTTTGGACATGTTATGAGAAGAAATGAATTGGAGAACTTGGTGACAACTGGCAAGATCGAAGGGAACAGACCAAGAGGAAGACCGAGAGGAAAATACCTGGATGGCTTGGCCACTTGGCATGGACGAGACAGGAACACTGAACTGATCTACGACTCTGGTGATCGAGTGAGATGGCAAAACATGACCGCCCACACTTATCGGCATGGCACATAAAGGATGGAGAGAAGTTAGTTATTGGAGCACTAGAGAAGTTAGTTACTGGGAGTCTCCGCGGCGAAGTGGTCAAGCCGTTTGACTCGTGCTCCGAAGGTTGTGGGTTCGATTCCGGGCTGCGTCCTTCGGTTCACGAGTGAAATAAATTTTGGGAGACTCCTGTGGGTCGTCGCTAGAGCTACGGAGTTCGTGCTTTGTGCGACGCTTTCCATGCTGCGGAAAGAGACCGAGCCATATGGGATAAAAACCCGGTGCAATGAAGTCGACCTTGTCAACATTTAAGCGACTTTTTAAGAAGTTAGTTACTGGAGCAGTAGAGAATGTAGTGTTTAGAGTAGTAGAGGTTAGTTATTGGAGCAGTAGGGAAGGTAGTTATGTGAGCATTAGAGAAGGTAGTTTGTGGAGCAGTAGTGGAGATAGTTATGTTGTGGGGATTATGATACACTCCCCGAAGAGCAGGATATGCGACCCAAATAATAAAAGTCTATAAATACATCGATCTGCAGTCTTGGCTTACGGCCATGATCCCGCGCTGTCACGCTCTGGTGACGTCAGCTGTGACATATCACGGAACTGCCAGCCAGCTGTGAGCCAGGAAGCCGACAAATCTGGGGATCACACATCTGCTCAGCCGCCCGACCAGGCTCATCTTGTGATGTATGCCAGGTGCTTTCTCTGTCAGGCAGGGGCATGTGGCGCGACCAGCTGGCGTGACTAGAGACAGTTACCATGCTGCGGTCACATGGAGACATTGTGAGACCTAAGCTACTGCAGACATGGCGCCGTCTTCCCCTCGTCTATCGATCTCCGTATTCTGGTGTTCACTGCAGCTCAGCCCTCCATATTTGGATTGTTTTAATTATTGTAGTGTAATACACGGTCCAGAAATCAGATGCAAGTTAAAGTAAAAACATTGAGTGGGAAGTCACTACAATTAGCTGTACACCCTGGTTGGGAGGTCGCAACAATTAGTTTACACCCTGGTTGGGAGGTCGCAACAATTAGCTGTACACCCTGGTTAGGAGGTCGCAACAATTAGCTGTACACCCTGGTTGGGAGGTCACAACAATTAGCTGTACACCCTGGTTGGGAGGTCGCAACAATTAGCTGTACACCCTGGTTGGCAGGTCACAACAATTAGCTGTACACCCTGTTTGGGAGGTCACAACAATTAGCTGTACACCCTGGTTGGGGGGTCACAACAATTAGCTGTACACCCTGGTTGGGAGGTCACAACAATTAGTTTACACCCTGGTTGGGGGGTCACAACAATTAGCTGTACACCCTGGTTGGGAGGTCACAACAATTAGTTTACACCCTGGTTGGGAGGTCACAACAATTAGTTTACACCCTGGTTGGGGGGTCACAACAATTAGCTGTACACCCTGGTTGGGAGGTCACAACAATTAGTTTACACCCTGGTTGGGGGGTCACAACAATTAGCTGTACACCCTGGTTGGGAGGTTGCAACAATTAGCTGTACATCCTGGTTGGGAGGTCACAACAATTAGTTTACACCCTGGTTGGGGGGTCACAACAATTAGCTGTACACCCTGGTTGGGAGGTCGCAACAATTAGCTGTACACCCTGGTTTGGAAGTCAAAAAATTTAGCTGTACACCCTGGTTGGGAGGTCGCAACAATTAGCTGTACACCCTGGTTGGGAGGTCACAACAATTAGCTGTACACCCTGGTTGGGAGGTCACAACAATTAGCTGTACACCCTGGTTGGGAGGTCACAACAATTAGTTTACACCCTGGTTGGGAGGTCGCAACAATTAGCTGTACACCCTGGTTGGGAGGTCGCAACAATTAGCTGTACACCCTGGTTGGGAGGTCACAACAATTAGTTTACACCCTGGTTGGGAGGTCACAACAATTAGCTGTACACCCTGGTTGGGAGGTCGCAACAATTAGCTGTACACCCTGGTTGGGAGGTCACAACAATTAGTTTACACCCTGGTTGGGGGGGTCACAACAATTAGCTGTACACCCTGGTTGGGAGGTCGCAACAATTAGTTTACACCCTGGTTGGGGGGTCACAACAATTAGCTGTACACCCTGGTTGGGAGGTCACAACAATTAGTTTACACCCTGGTTGGGGGGTCACAACAATTAGCTGTACACCCTGGTTGGGAGGTCGCAACAATTAGCTGTACACCCTGGTTTGGAAGTCAAAAAATTTAGCTGTACACCCTGGTTGGGAGGTCGCAACAATTAGCTGTACACCCTGGTTGGGAGGTCGCAAAAATTAGCTGTACACCCTGGTTGGGAGGTCACAACAATTAGTTTACACCCTGGTTGGGAGGTCACAACAATTAGCTGTACACCCTGGTTGGGAGGTCGCAACAATTAGCTGTACACCCTGGTTGGGAGGTCACAACAATTAGTTTACACCCTGGTTGGGGGGTCACAACAATTAGCTGTACACTCTGGTTGGGAGGTCACAACAATTAGCTGTACACCCTGGTTGGGAGGTCGCAACAATTAGCTGTACACCCTGGTTGGGGGGTCACAACAATTAGCTGTACACTCTGGTTGGGAGGTCACAACAATTAGCTGTACACCCTGGTTGGGAGGTCACAACAATTAGTTTACACCCTGGTTGGGGGGTCACAACAATTAGCTGTACACCCTGGTTGGGAGGTCGCAACAATTAGCTGTACACCCTGGTTTGGAAGTCAAAAAATTTAGCTGTACACCCTGGTTGGGAGGTCGCAACAATTAGCTGTACACCCTGGTTGGGAGGTCGCAACAATTAGCTGTACACCCTGGTTGGGAGGTCACAACAATTAGTTTACACCCTGGTTGGGAGGTCACAACAATTAGCTGTACACCCTGGTTGGGAGGTCGCAACAATTAGCTGTACACCCTGGTTGGGAGGTCACAACAATTAGTTTACACCCTGGTTGGGGGGTCACAACAATTAGCTGTACACCCTGGTTTGGAGGTCACAACATATAGCTGTACACCCTGGTTGGGAGGTCGCAACAATTAGCTGTACACCCTGGTTGGGAGGTCACAACAATTAGCTGTACACCCTGGTTGGGAGGTCACAACAATTAGCTGTACACCCTGGTTGGGGGGTCACAACAATTAGCTGTACACCCTGGTTGGGAGGTCGCAACAATTAGCTGTACTCCCTGGTTGGGAGGTCGCAACAATTAGCTGTACACCCTGGTTGGGAGGTCACAACAATTAGTTTACACCCTGGTTGGGAGGTCACAACAATTAGCTGTACACCCTGGTTGGGAGGTCGCAACAATTAGCTGTACACCCTGGTTGGGAGGTCACAACAATTAGTTTACACCCTGGTTGGGGGGTCACAACAATTAGCTGTACACCCTGGTTTGGAGGTCACAACAATTAGCTGTACACTCTATTTGGGAGGTCGCAACAATTAGCTGTACACCCTGGTTGGGGGGTCACAACAATTAGCTGTACACTCTGGTTGGGAGGTCACAACAATTAGCTGTACACCCTGGTTGGGGGGTCACAACAATTAGCTGTACACTCTGGTTGGGAGGTCACAACAATTAGCTGTACACCCTGGTTGGGAGGTCACAACAATTAGTTTACACCCTGGTTGGGAGGTCACAACAATTAGTTTACACCCTTGTTGGGAGGTCGCAACAATTAGCTGTACACCCTGGTTGGGTGGTCGCAACAATTAGCTGTACACTCTGGTTGGGAGGTCACAACAATTAGCTGTACACTCTGGTTGGGGGGTCACAACAATTAGCTGTACACCCTGGTTGGGAGGTCACAACAATTAGTTTACACCCTGGTTGGGAGGTCACAACAATTAGTTTACACCCTGGTTGGGAGGTCACAACAATTAGTTTACACCCTGGTTGGGGGGGGGGGGGGGGTCACAACAATTAGCTGTACACCCTGGTTGGGAGGTCACAACAATTAGTTTACACCCTGGTTGGGGGGTCACAACAATTAGCTGTACACCCTGGTTGGGAGGTCGCAACAATTAGCTGTACACCCTGGTTGGGAGGTCACAACAATTAGTTTACACCCTGGTTGGGGGGGGGGGGGTCACAACAATTAGCTGTACACCCTGGTTGGGAGGTCACAACAATTAGTTTACACCCTGGTTGGGAGGTCACAACAATTAGCTGTACACCCTGGTTGGGAGGTCACAACAATTAGTTTACACCCTGGTTGGGGGGGGGGGGGTAACAACAATTAGCTGTACACCCTGGTTGGGAGGTCACAACAATTAGTTTACACCCTGGTTGGGGGGTCACAACAATTAGATGTACACCCTGGTTGGGAGGTCGCAACAATTAGCTGTACACCCTGGTTGGGAGGTCGCAACAATTAGCTGTACACCCTGGTTGGAAGGTCACAACAATTAGTTTACACCCTGGTTGGGAGGTCACAACAATTAGTTTAATCCCTGATTTGGAGGTCACAACAATTAGCTGTACACTCTGGTTGGGAGGTCACAAAAATTAGCTGTACACTCTGGTTGGGGGGTCACAACAATTAGCTGTACACTCTGGTTGGGAGGTCACAACATTTACCTGTTATTCTGGGTGGGAGAATAGTTCCAGTTAGAGATACCAGCAGAATAGTTTCAGATTGATTGATTGCTTGATTGATTGATTGATTGATTGATTTTTCTAGGAACTGACATCACAGTATTCGGGGCATTCCCATAAGCGCTCCGTCCCCATCCTCAGAAGCCAGCGAAGAGTTCCAACCCAAATAGTACCAGTAGCAATCTGATTATATGTCCGTCTCGCCTTTCCTCTGAGCGTTGAGCGTCGGCCAGATCCCCTCGTCACTCCTCGCTGTCTCATTCTTGCCAGACCATGGTAATCCATTTGCTCCTCCGAATAAAAAAAAGATGGTGTACACGTGCTCCCACAAGGCCGCAACCACGTCTGCCTTATCATGCATCAATACTCCACCAAGTTTTGCAGAGCCAGCCAATCTGTCCGCCTGTTTATTCCCCAGCACACCGTGCCACTCTGCACGAAGCCTGCCTGTCCTCACCTTCTTCAGCATGCTTTCTGAGTCAGGTGGGAGAATAGTTCCAGTTAGATATACCAGCTTAATAGTTCTAGATAGAGATACCAGCAGAATAGTTCCAGATAGAGATACCAGCAGAATAGTTCCAGATAGAGATACTAGGTAGGCTTTTGTAAGATTAGACATATACAGGAGAGATTACAGGAGAGATTAGACGTAGTTGGGTTTCTGCAGGCATCTGCTGAGGGGAGACAAACTGACAACTGTAGAAACAACTGCACAGCTTGGCGGGAAAAAGGCGCGTGGAAGACAAAGAGATACTTTCCTAGAGGAACTGACTAAACGACTCTATCGGGACAACAATACGGACCTGCTCGGGGACTTTGTTGATGGTCTGGAGTGACAAATTGTAATCGACAAATCAAGTCGGCATGGCACGCGATGATGATGATTCCGTCCTTACCCTATTTTATAGAGCGAACAAAGCTGTGGATCTTTCACATAAATAACATACGCAAGCACATTTGACGTCAGGGGGTGGGAAATGCGAGGCTGGGTCAGTTGGGGGAAATGTGAGAAGATAATGAGAACATATTAGGCTTACATATACCACAATACTGTAACCGCAAACCACATCCGTCGTCATGGGAACATTAAATTAGTGCAGGCCTGGTCGCTGACTGTTCCACACACCAGGCTTGTCGTAGGTGAGGGGCTTGTCGCACCGAGTCACGCAGAGTCAACACGTGACAGACTTTGCACGTAAAAGTCCCATGAATATGCCACGTGACCCCTACAAGAGAGGTACATTGTGGCCAGGTGGGCGTGAGTAACAGCTGCAGGATGCCAGTTGCCATGGTAATAGCTGCAGCACGCCAGATGCCATGGTAACAGCTACGGCACACCAGTTGCCATGGTAACAGTTACAGCACACCAATTGCCATGGTAACAGCTACAACACGCCAGTAGCCATGGTAACAGCTACAGCACGACAGTTACCTCTACCACTGAGGTACGTGCTCTTCTGTCTCAGCCACATTCGCCCCCACACACACACACACACACACACACACACACACACACACACACACACACACACACGCACACAATCATACACACATGATCTCCTTGCCTCCCTCTTACATGCCTTGTACCTGTAAAATTCACAACCAGCAGTAGATTATATTGAGTGCCCACAATCTCACATCCACTTCTACAGCAGTGTAACGTGAGGAGGCATGAACTGACATTATGTCTGTCTGTCTGTCTGTCTGTCTGTCTGTCTGTCTGTCTGTCTGTCTGTCTGTCTGTCCGTCTGCCTGCCTGCCTGCCTGCCTGCCTGTCTGCCTGCCTGCCTGCCTGTCTGTCTGTCTTTCTGTCTGTCTGTCTGTCTGTCTGTCTGTCACACGCATGTCTACAGTAGATGAGCGTTATGGGAAGGCCACGGCTGGACGGCACGAGTGTACCCTGCTGGGGATACTGTGACTATAGTTATTTGCATAGAACGCATTACTTCGTTATAGTTAATTAACTCATAATATAGTTAATTACTTCATTATATGAATTTCGCGTGGAATGTTTTTACATCTGTTCGCAGTTGTGTGTAGCGTGAATTGCATGTTCGGAACGATGGCGGCCGGCTGTTGCTGGATTGACAGGTTTACCTTTTCGATTCACGAATGAATTTTTCAGGAGACTCCTGGTAGTCGTCGCTGGAGCTACAGAGTTCGTGTTTTGTGTGGCGCTTTCGGCGGGTCGCCCTGCGGAAAGAGACCGAGCCTTATGGGATAAAATCCGGGCAAATGAAGTCTTTCTGGTGACTGCCTTATCTATCGACAATGAACTGTATTTCTCGTGGAGGACTTTTGTGTTAACATTCTGGCGGCGGCATTATGCACAGTGTACCTGTGCGGGCTGTTGGCTTGCCGATACTCCTGTCTATTCCATTGTTCTGATAGGGCAGTGAGGAGCATTTTGTGTGATATTCACTGGCACAGGAATGGCGCATAATGGGGCCGACCCGTTGCCGTGAAGTTGGAACAGCGACTGACTGACTGACTGACTTCATTATAGTTAATTACATTTTAATGCTGCGTGGTCTCGAGGTATGGTGTCCGCCTCGATTGCTGGAGGTCCCGGGTTCAGGCTCCGGTGAGGACCGGGATTTATTTAAAAAATCCACCTGAACTTCCAGTAATAAAATTTCCCCTGGTCTCTGGGTAGTGAGATCGGACGCCCGTGTGTATTGTTGCGCACGTAAAAAATCCCTTGGCAGTTAGAAATCGAAAAAGAGTAGCCTAACGGCGCTGCCCGGGCAAAATTTCGAGTTAAAAATCTACCCAAAGTATTTCAGGATCCTCGCCGATGCAACGGAGTTCGTGCATTGAACTGAGTTTCTCCAGACTCAGGTTTGAGTTAGGAGGAAAACGAAGCACTTATGGGTTAAACCGTCGTGATGTTGATCCAACGATTAAAACTAAAACTAAAAACTAAACTAGTTAATTACATTATTATAGTTAATTATTCAATTTTAGTCAATTAATTCATAATAGTTTATCACTTCATTATAGTTATTTGCCTCATTACAATTAATTACTTCATTATATTTAATTTTTTCATTGCGTTTTTTTTTACTTCGTTATAGTTAATTACACATTTATAATTAACTAGCTGACCCGGCCCGGCTTCGCCCAGGCCCTGGCGGGGATCTATCTATCTATCTATCTATCTATCTATCTATCTATCTATCTATCTATCTATCTATCTATCTATCTATCTATCTATCTATCTATCTATCTATCTATCTATCTATCTATCTATCTATCTATCTATCTATCTATCTATCTATCTATCTATCTATCTATCTATCTATCTATCTATCTATCTATCTATCTATCTATCTATCTATCTATCTATCTATCTATCTATCTATCTATCTATCTATCTATCTATCTATCTATCTATCTATCTATCTATCTATCTATCTATCTATCTATCTATCTATCTATCTATCTATCTATCTATCTATCTATCTATCTATCTATCTATCTATCTATCTATCTATCTATCTATCTATCTATCTATCTATCTATCTATCTATCTATCTATCTATCTATCTATCTATCTATCTATCTATCTATCTATCTATCTATCTATCTATCTATCTATCTATCTATCTATCTATCTATCTATCTATCTATCTATCTATCTATCTATCTATCTATCTATCTATCTATCTATCTATCTATCTATCTATCTATCTATCTATCTATCTATCTATCTATCTATCTATCTATCTATCTATCTATCTATCTATCTATCTATCTATCTATCTATCTATCTATGATAGATAGATAGATAGTATGTAAAGAGAGCACAAGAGAGAGAGAGAGAGAGAGAGAGAGAGAGAGAGAGAGAGAGAGAGAGAGAGAGAGAGAGAAAAGTTGAATTGCATCACTAATTTTTACGCTACATAATGTATATGTACAATTTTTTCTCCACTTCTTGCAATTGCGAGAATTCTCACGACAATCGTCAGTGTCTCAATTGTGTGTAAAGTGTGGGAGTTTGTTCTTATTAGCTTCAGTGATCATGTGAGGCATCAAGTATTTGTCTAGATGTGAGGATGTATGTATGGGTGTGTATGTGAGGGATATGTGTGTGTGTGGGGGGAATGTGTGTGTGTCTGTGTAAGAGAGAGAGAGAAAGAGAGAGAGAGAGAGAGAGAGAGAGAGAGAGAGAGAGAGAGAGAGAGAGAGAGAGAGAGAGAATTCAGTGCTCGCATGTCCTGTAATATGCCATTCCATATTTTTTGTGTATTTTCATCTTTCACATTATCATTTTGTATGTATGACACTTGATTTTATCATGTATAATATAACATTACTGTAATGTGAGTGAGAGCGTTAGTGAGAGAGAGAGAGAGAGAGAGAGAGAGAGAGAGAGAGAGAGAGAGAGAGAGAGAGAGAGAGAGAGAGAGTTGAATTGCATCACTAATTTTTAAGTTACAAAATGTATATGTACAATTTTTCTCCATTTCCTTTACAATTTTGCGACAATGCTCACGACAATCGTCACTGTATGTGTGTGTAAAGTATGGGAGTTTGATCAAAATAGTAGGTTGGGGGATCGGGGTATGTGTGTGTGGGTGGATTCGTGATGTGTGTGGGTGGGCTCAGGATGTGTGGGTGGGTGGGGTGGGTTTGTGTGGGTGGGTGGGGGATTGTGTGTGGGTGGGTGGGGGGTTGTGTGTGGGTGCGCGCGAGATGTATGGGTGTATGGGGAGATGTGTTTGTGGGTGGGGATGTGTGTTTGTGTAGGTGGTTGTGGGTGAGTGGGTGGAGGAGGATATGTTGGTGGATGATTGATGGTGGGTTATGGGATGGGTGGGGGTATATGTGTGGGTGGGGAGATGTGGGTGTGGGGATATGTGGTGGGTGGGAGATGTGTGCAGGTGGGGGTGGTTGTGGGTTTGGGGGATGTGTGTGTGGGTGAGGGATGTGTATGGGTGTGGGATGTTTGGGTGGATGGGTGGGGAGTGTGTATGGGTGAGAGATGTGTGGATGAATGTGTGTGGGGGGGGGGTGTGGGTTGGGGGAGGGGTGCGTGATGGGTGTGGGTGATGGATTTGGAGATGTGTGTGTGGGTGGGGGATATGTCTGGCTGGGTGGGGGTGTGTGTGGCTGAATGAAGGATGTATGTGTGGGTAGTGAGGGTGATTGTAGTTGGGGGATGTGTGGATGGGTAGGAGATGTGTGGATAGATGTGTGTGTGGGTGAGGGGTGTGTCTTTGGGATGTGTGTGGGTGTGGTATTGTGTGGGAGGGGAGCTGGGTGTGGTTAAATTATGTTTGTGTGGGTGGGTGAAGGTGTGGTTCGGTTTGTGGGTGGGTGAAGGATGTGTGTGAGGGTGGGGGATGTGTGCTTAGATGGGTGGTTGGGATTTGTGAGTGTGGGTGGGTAGATAGGAGATGTATGTGTTGATGAGTGAGTAAGGGATGTGTGGGTGTTAGTGGTTGAGGGATAAGTACGTGTGTCTAGGGATGTGTGAGGGGATGAATGTATGGGTTGTGTGTGCGTGGATGGGAGGTGTGTGTTTGTGAATGGGGAATGTGTTGGTGGGTGCGGATGTGTGTGAGGGATGTTTGTATGGGTGGGGGATTGTGCGTGGGTGGGGATGTGTGTGTTTATGGGTAGGGGTGTGTGGTTAAGGGATGTGTGGCTGGGGGAATGGGTGGATGGAGGATGTGTGGTTGGGTGGATGATGTGTGGTTGGGTAGAGGATGTGTGGGTGGGTGATTGTATATGAGTAAGGGTGTGTGGTTAAGGGATGTTTGGTTGGGGGATGGGTGGGTAGAGGATATGTGGGTGGGTAGAGGATATGTGGGTGGGTGAGTGTGTGCAGGTTAGGAGATGGTGGGGGATGTTTGTAGGTGCGGGCTCGGGATCTGTGAGTGGGCTGGGGGAGATGGGAGATTATGTGGGTGAGTGCGGAATTTGTGTGTGGGTAGGTGCGGAATATGTGAGTTGACGGGGAGACATGTGTGTGGCTGAGGAATGTGTGTTTGGTTGGGTGGTTGGAGGTGTGTGGGTGGAGGAGGATATTGGGTGAGTGATTGTTGGTGGGAAATGGGACGGGTAGATGATATGTGAGTGGGTGGGGAGATGTGTGTAGGTGGGGGATGTGTGGGTTATTGAATGTATGTGTGCTTGAGGTGTGGGTGGGTGGGATGTGTGGTGGGTGAGAGGTGTGTGTGGGTGGGGAGATGTGTAGGTGTAGGGATGTGGTGGATGGGTGGGGGAATGTATTGTATGTGTGTGTGGTTGGGTGGGGAAGTTGGAGTGAATGGGGGATGTGTGGGTGGGTGGTGGATGTGTCTCATAACATAGTAATATGCATTGTTTATGTTTACAAAATTCATGTGACAATGTTTTTTTCCTATGCACTGTTGATGCATCTTTCCCATTGCAACATACGCCTGTGAGACATGGACACTTACTAAACAAGCTGAACAGCGCATACATGCCTTTGAATATAAATGTTATAGACGAGTTCTAAGAATATCTTGGGTAAAGAAAAGAACAAATGCATCCATACTTCAAGAGTTGAATATTGAGGAGGGATGGCTATTGAAGACGATAAAACAAAGAAAATTGAAGTATTTTGGTCACTTGAAACGTCACGACAGTTTGGAGAGAACAATAATGGAAGGGTATATGCCTGGGAAGAGAGGAAGAGGAAGGCCAAAGAGAAGATGGGTGCAGGATGTGGCGGATGATCTCCAGATGGGTGTATCAGACGCGGGACATCTTGCTTGTGATCGAGAAGTTTTCCGGAGGGTTGTTATGGGAGCGAGGTTCTGTAAAGGACATGCTACTGAATGAATGAATGAACTGTTGATGAAAGAAAGATGAATGATTGGAAGGGCCGAATGTAAGACGGGCCTGCGTGCCCAATTTGTTACCCTTTGAAAATAAAGTCTGTTCGTTCGTTCGTTCGTTCGTTCGTTCTATCTATCTAGCTATCTATCTATCTATCTATCTATCTATCTATCTATCTATCTATCTATCTATCTATCTATCTATCTATCTATCTATCTATCTATCTATCTATCTATCTATCTATCTACCTACCTACCTACCTACCTACCTACCTATCTATCTATCTATCTATCTATCTATCTATCTATCTATCTATCTATCTATCTATCTATCTATCTATCTATCTATCTATCTATCTATCTATCTATCTATCTATCTATCTATCTATCTATCTATCTATCTATCTATCTATCTATCTATCTATCTATCTATCTATCTATCTATCTATCTATCTATCTATCTATCTATCTATCTATCTATCTATCTATCTATCTATCTATCTATCTATCTATCTATCTATCTATCTATCTATCTATCTATCTATCTATCTATCTATCTATCTATCTATCTATCTATCTATCTATCTATCTATCTATCTATCTATCTATCTATCTATCTATCTATCTATCTATCTATCTATCTATCTATCTATCTATCTATCTATCTATCTATCTATCTATCTATCTATCTATCTATCTATCTATCTATCTATCTATCTATCTATCTAATCATCTAATCATATTAATATACAAGTAAATGGGAATATTCTTCAACAAGTGAGCAGGTACAATTATCTAGGAACAGTAATAACATCTGATGGGAGATGCCTTGAAGAGATTAGAACAAGAATCGCAATGGCAAAAGTAGCCTTTAGCAAGATGAAAAACATATTGACCAATAAAAAGATGTTAATTGAAACGAGAAAAAGAGTGTTGAGATGTTACATTGAACCTGTACTTTTGTATGGATGTGAAGCGTGGACAATGAGCAGTCAGGCTGAAAAACATCTGATGGCTGTAGAGATGTGGTTTCTGAGGAAAATGCAAAGAATACCATGGACAGCCAGAAAGACCAATGAACAAGTCCTTCAAGAAACAAATGAAGATCGTAAATTGATTAGAGAAATTAGACGTAGACAGTCAAAATTTTTTGGGCATGTTATGAGAAGAAATGGATTGGAGAATTTGGTAACAACTGGTAAGATCGAGGGGAACAGACCAAGGGGAAGACCTAGAAGCAAGTACCTGGATGGCTTGGCCTTGTGGCAGAAACACGGAGCTGATCCACGACTCTGGTGATCGAACACGGAGCTGATCCACGACTCTGGTGATCGAGTGAGATGGCAGAACATGACCACCCACGCTTACCGGCATGGCACATGATGGATGGATGGATGTAATCATCTTTTCTATCAAACAGAAAGCAAGTAGTATCACATAATAAATCTCTGTCTCAAACCACTACCTTCAACATTGGAGTACCGCAAGGCTCTATTCTTGGCCCTCTACTATTTGCCATATATATTAACGATCTACCTTTGCATCTTTCGTCGTCCTGCGATCTATTTGCAGACGACTGTACACTGTACACAAACGCTGAAAACTGTATTTTACTTGAGTCGTCTTTACAACAAGAATTAAATAATGTAGTTAGGTGGAGCTATTCAAACCGTATGCAAATTAACATCACTAAAACAAAATCAATGTTATTAACAACCAGACAAAGACTTCAGACTCTAAGCTCACACACAACACTTCAACTTCACATCGATAACATGCCAGTAGAAAGTGTAATTGAGCACAAAACATTAGGCCTAATCATTGATAGAAACCTAACCTTTAATTCCCACGTTCAAGTGCTCATTAAACAAACAGCGAAAAAAGTCTACCAACTCGCCAAAATTAAAAACTTCCTTGATGAGGACACAAGGAAACTATTCTATACTTCTCATATACAGACACACTTTGACTACTGCTCTACGATCTGGGACGGTTGTTCTAATTCAAACACCAAGCGACTTTACTCACTCCAGAAACGGGCCATGAGTCTAATGTATAGCAAACATTTAACTGACAATCCTAGCCTGTATAAACGCCCTCAGTTACTACCACTCCGTAAACGCCTGCTTTTCAATAAAGCTAAACTAATTCACAAAATCCTGCATCGGAATG
Organism: Cepaea hortensis; assembly: GCA_963921405.1. Lineage (NCBI taxonomy): Eukaryota > Metazoa > Mollusca > Gastropoda > Stylommatophora > Helicidae > Cepaea > Cepaea hortensis. Next base: position 1,229,037 of record OY992876.1, on the reverse strand, counting down.
CCCCAAATTACCTTTGGCCATTGTTTAAATATAATGCTAGACACAGTAAACGTTTAAATATATTACACATTCCGAAGCCTAGGATTGACTTATACAAAACAAGCTTAACGTACTCTGCAGCTCAGCTGTGGAAATATCTTCCACAAGAAATCAAAGACATCACCAATCCCTTTTCATATAATCGCAAATTATTCGAACACTATCTCAATATGGATTACCTTCCCCCTTAATAATAGAGATAATAATAACAATAACAAAACCCTAGTATAACAGCCAGTCCCCTTTTGGTAGGCCAGTATATTCCACATGACTAACAACAAGTGTCAGACCATTATCTAATATTACTGTGTCGTGTAGTTTTGATGTTCGCATTTTGCCCATGCCTTTATAATGCATATCCTTTATATTGTTGTTGTTCTCTGTTAGCCTTGAATGATGTGTGAATGAAATAATGTATGAAAGAGAGTGATAGAAGGGCAGAATGTTAGACGGGCCTGCGTGCCCAATTCTTAACCCTTTGAAAATAAAGTTTGTTCTATCTATCTATCTATCTATCTATCTATCTATCTATCTATCTATCTATCTATCTATCTATCTATCTATCTATCTATCTATCTATCTATCTATCTATCTATCTATCTATCTATCTATCTATCTATCTATCTATCTATCTATCTATCTATCTATCTATCTATCTATCTATCTATCTATCTATCTATCTATCTATCTATCTATCTATCTATCTATCTATCTATCTATCTATCTATCTATCTATCTATCTATCTATCTATCTATCTATCTATCTATCTATCTATCTATCTATCTATCTATCTATCTATCTATCTATCTATCTATCTATCTATCTATCTATCTATCTATCTATCTATCTATCTATCTATCTATCTATCTATCTATCTATCTATCTATCTATCTATCTATCTATCTATCTATCTATCTATCTATCTATCTATCTATCTATCTATCTATCTATCTATCTATCTATCTATCTATCTATCTATCTATCTATCTATCTATCTATCTATCTATCTATCTATCTATCTATCTATCTATCTATCTATCTATCTATCTATCTATCTATCTATCTATCTATCTATCTATCTATCTATCTATCTATCTATCTAATCATCTAATCATATTAATATACAAGTAAATGGGAATATTCTTCAACAAGTGAGCAGGTACAATTATCTAGGAACAGTAATAACATCTGATGGGAGATGCCTTGAAGAGATTAGAACAAGAATCGCAATGGCAAAAGTAGCCTTTAGCAAGATGAAAAACATATTGACCAATAAAAAGATGTTAATTGAAACGAGAAAAAGAGTGTTGAGATGTTACATTGAACCTGTACTTTTGTATGGATGTGAAGCGTGGACAATGAGCAGTCAGGCTGAAAAACATCTGATGGCTGTAGAGATGTGGTTTCTGAGGAAAATGCAAAGAATACCATGGACAGCCAGAAAGACCAATGAACAAGTCCTTCAAGAAACAAATGAAGATCGTAAATTGATTAGAGAAATTAGACGTAGACAGTCAAAATATTTTGGGCATGTTATGAGAAGAAATGGATTGGAGAATTTGGTAACAACTGGTAAGATCGAGGGGAACAGACCAAGGGGAAGACCTAGAAGCAAGTACCTGGATGGCTTGGCCTTGTGGCATGGTCGAGACAGAAACACGGAGCTGATCCACGACTCTGGTGATCGAGTGAGATGGCAGAACATGACCACCCACGCTTACCGGCATGGCACATGATGGATGGATGGATGTAATCATCTTTTCTATCAAACAGAAAGCAAGTAGTATCACATAATAAATCTCTGTCTCAAACCACTACCTTCAACATTGGAGTACCGCAAGGCTCTATTCTTGGCCCTCTACTATTTGCCATATATATTAACGATCTACCTTTGCATCTTTCGTCGTCCTGCGATCTATTTGCAGACGACTGTACACTGTACACAAACGCTGAAAACTGTATTTTACTTGAGTCGTCTTTACAACAAGAATTAAATAATGTAGTTAGGTGGAGCTATTCAAACCGTATGCAAATTAACATCACTAAAACAAAATCAATGTTATTAACAACCAGACAAAGACTTCAGACTCTAAGCTCACACACAACACTTCAACTTCACATCGATAACATGCCAGTAGAAAGTGTAATTGAGCACAAAACATTAGGCCTAATCATTGATAGAAACCTAACCTTTAATTCCCACGTTCAAGTGCTCATTAAACAAACAGCGAAAAAAGTCTACCAACTCGCCAAAATTAAAAACTTCCTTGATGAGGACACAAGGAACCTATTCTATACTTCTCATATACAGACACACTTTGACTACTGCTCTACGATCTGGGACGGTTGTTCTAATTCAAACACCAAGCGACTTTACTCACTCCAGAAACGGGCCATGAGTCTAATGTATAGCAAACATTTAACTGACAATCCTAGCCTGTATAAACGCCCTCAGTTACTACCACTCCGTAAACGCCTGCTTTTCAATAAAGCTAAACTAATTCACAAAATCCTGCATCGGAATGCCCCAAATTACCTTTGGCCATTGTTTAAATATAATGCTAGACACAGTAAACGTTTAAATATATTACACATTCCGAAGCCTAGGATTGACTTATACAAAACAAGCTTAACGTACTCTGCAGCTCAGCTGTGGAAATATCTTCCACAAGAAATCAAAGACATCACCAATCCCTTTTCATATAATCGCAAATTATTCGAACACTATCTCAATATGGATTACCTTCCCCCTTAATAATAGAGATAATAATAACAATAACAAAACCCTAGTATAACAGCCAGTCCCCTTTTGGTAGGCCAGTATATTCCACATGACTAACAACAAGTGTCAGACCATTATCTAATATTACTGTGTCGTGTAGTTTTGATGTTCGCATTTTGCCCATGCCTTTATAATGCATATCCTTTATATTGTTGTTGTTCTCTGTTAGCCTTGAATGATGTGTGAATGAAATAATGTATGAAAGAGAGTGATAGAAGGGCAGAATGTTAGACGGGCCTGCGTGCCCAATTCTTAACCCTTTGAAAATAAAGTTTGTTCTATCTATCTATCTATCTATCTATCTATCTATCTATCTATCTATCTATCTATCTATCTATCTATCTATCTATCTATCTATCTATCTATCTATCTATCTATCTATCTATCTATCTATCTATCTATCTATCTATCTATCTATCTATCTATCTATCTATCTATCTATCTATCTATCTGTCTGTCTGTCTGTCTGTCTGTCTGTCTGTCTGTCTGTCTGTCTGTCTGTCTGTCTGTCTGTCTGTCTGTCTGTCTGTCTGCCTGTCTGTCTGTCTGTCTGCTTTTCTGTCTATCTGTCTGTCTGACCCGGCCCGGCTTCGCCAAGCTCCTGGTGGGGAGCATCTCATGTAATTCATATAAGTAGTCATATAAGATCCCGTTCCCGTTTCCGACTATCTGTCTGTCTGTCTGCCTATATGTCTGTCTGTCTGTCTGTCTGACCCGGCCCGGCTTCACCCAGTCACTGGTGGGGAGCATCTCATTTAATTCATATAAGTAGTCATATAAGCTCCCGTTCCCGACTATCTATCTATCTATCTATCTATCTATCTATCTATCTATCTATCTATCTATCTATCTATCTATCTATCTATCTATCTATCTATCTATCTATCTATCTATCTATCTATCTATCTATCTATCTATCTATCTATCTATCTATCTATCTATCTATCTATCTATCTATCTATCTATCTATCTATCTATCTATCTATCTATCTATCTATCTATCTATCTATCTATCTATCTATCTATCTATCTATCTATCTATCTATCTATCTATCTATCTATCTATCTATCTATCTATCTATCTATCTATCTATCTATCTATCTATCTATCTATCTATCTATCTATCTATCTATCTATCTATCTATCTATCTATCTATCTATCTATCTATCTATCTATCTATCTATCTATCTATCTATCTATCTATCTATCTATCTATCTATCTATCTATCTATCTATCTATCTATCTATCTATCTATCTATCTATCTATCAATTTTTTCTCAATTTTTTACATTTTTTGTGAGAATGCTCACGATAATCGTCAATGTATATATGTGTGTGTAAAGTGTAGTAGTTTGTTCACAATGGCTTCAGTGATTATATGAGTCATCATGTATGTGTCTATATGTGAAGTTTGGGTTGGGGAATGGGTTTGTGTGCGGGGATGTGTGTGTTGGTTTGCAGATTGTGTAGGTGGGGGTTGTGTGAATGGGTGGGTGAGGGAGGTGTGGGTGAATGGGAGATGTGTGTGTGTGTGGGGGGGAATATGTGTGTGGATGAGGCATGTGTCTGGGTGGGGATGTGTGTGGGTCGGTGGGGGTGTGTGTGGGTGAGAGATGTGTGTATAAATGTGTGGGTGTTGGTGGGTGGGGATGTGTGGATGTGTGGGTGGGGTATGTGGATGGGTGTGTTAGGGTCTATGTAGAGGGTGTGATTATGTGTGTATGGATTTGGGGATGGGTGTGGCTGATTTGTATATGGATGGGAGAGGTGAGTTTTGGTGGGGGGTGTGTGTGTGTGGGTGGGAGATGTGTGTGTGGGTAGAGCCTGTGTGTGTTTGAGTGGGGGATGCCTAGATGGGGATCGTATGTTAGGATTGTGGGGGTGTTTGTGTGGGTGGGCGATGTGTGTATGTGGGTGGGAGACGTGTGTGGGAGTATGGGAGAAGTGTGTGTGAGTGGGTGTGTGTGTGAGTGTGTGGAATGCGAGTGTTCGGAGATATGTGTGTGTGGGGTGGTGTCAGAGTCTAACAGGGGACAGCGATGCAGGGACATCGTTACGACCGCCAGGCGACTTAGCTCCCAGTAAGGGATGCAACAACTTCGTTGCGCCGCCAGGCGAATAGGAGTTACCGGCCTGCGAGATCGCTGGCTGACCAGCGGTCAGGCCGCCAACGCAAGACGCACGCCTGCCACGTGACGCAACGTCAGGCAGGAGGCAAGTTGCGAACCAGGTCCAGACAGCTCTGGGGACACGGTACAGGACGGACGTGTGATTGAGAGAAAGGCGTTGTATGGTTTCTGTATTGAAAGGCGAGTGTCTGGACATCTTGCGAGTCAGACTTGTGAACTGTATTGTGGATGTAAGTTGTAAAGTATCCATTATATATTGTTGTGATCATCATTCTGTATTTGATATGTTAATAAATCCATTGAATGGTGTATCGTTGAGTCTTACGTCAAATCACGTTGTATTTGTACTGTCTCACACTTGTTAGGAAAGCGAGCCAAGTTTAAGACTCTATCTAAAACAAAATCAATGTTATTAACAACCAGACAAAGACTTCAGACTCTAAGCTCACACACAACACTTCAACTTCACATCGATAACATGCCAGTAGAAAGTGTAATTGAGCACAAAACATTAGGCCTAATCATTGATAGAAACCTAACCTTTAATTCCCACGTTCAAGTGCTCATTAAACAAACAGCGAAAAAAGTCTACCAACTCGCCAAAATTAAAAACTTCCTTGATGAGGACACAAGGAAACTATTCTATACTTCTCATATACAGACACACTTTGACTACTGCTCTACGATCTGGAACGGTTGTTCTAATTCAAACACCAAGCGACTTTACTCACTCCAGAAACGGGCCATGAGTCTAATGTATAGCAAACATTTAACTGACAATCCTAGCCTGTATAAACGCCTTCAGTTACTACCACTCCGTAAACGCCTGCTTTTCAATAAAGCTAAACTAATTCACAAAATCCTGCATCGGAATGCCCCAAATTACCTTTGGCCATTGTTTAAATATAATGCTAGACACAGTAAACGTTTAAATATATTACACATTCCGAAGCCTAGGATTGACTTATACAAAACAAGCTTAACGTACTCTGCAGCTCAGCTGTGGAACAATCTTCCACAAGAAATCAAAGACATCACCAATCCCTTTTCATATAATCGCAAATTATTCGAACACTATCTCAATATGGATTACCTTCCCCCTTAAAAATAGAGATAATAATAACAATAACAAAACCCTAGTATAACAGCCAGTCCCCTTTTGGTAGGCCAGTATATTCCACATGACTAACAACAAGTGTCAGACCATTATCTAATATTACTGTGTCGTGTAGTTTTGATGTTCGCATTTTGCCCATGCCTTTATAATGCATATCCTTTATATTGTTGTTGTTCTCTGTTAGCCTTGAATGATGTGTGAATGAAATAATGTATGAAAGAGAGTGATAGAAGGGCAGAATGTTAGACGTGCCTGCGTGCCCAATTCTTAACCCTTTGAAAATAAAGTTTGTTCTATCTATCTATCTATCTATCTATCTATCTATCTATCTATCTATCTATCTATCTATCTATCTATCTATCTATCTATCTATCTATCTATCTATTTATCTATCTATCTATCTATCTATCTATCTATCTATCTATCTATCTATCTATCTATCTATCTATCTATCTATCTATCTACCTACCTATCTATCTACTTACCTATCTATCTATCTATCTATCTATCTATCTATCTATCTATCTATCTATCTATCTATCTATCTATCTATCTATCTATCTATCTATCTATCTATCTATCTATCTATCTATCTATCTATCTATCTATCTATCTATCTATCTATCTATCTATCTATCTATCTATCTATCTATCTGTCTGTCTGTCTGTCTGTCTGTCTGTCTGTCTGTCTGTCTGTCTGTCTGTCTGCTTTTCTGTCTATCTGTCTGTCTGACCCGGCCCGGCTTCGCCAAGCTCCTGGTGGGGAGCATCTCATGTAATTCATATAAGTAGTCATATAAGATCCCGTTCCGTTTCCGACTATCTGTCTGTCTGTCTGCCTATATGTCTGTCTGTCTGTCTGTCTGACCCGGCCCGGCTTCACCCAGTCACTGGTGGGGAGCATCTCATTTAATTCATATAAGTAGTCATATAAGCTCCCGTTCCCGACTATCTATCTATCTATCTATCTATCTATCTATCTATCTATCTATCTATCTATCTATCTATCTATCTATCTATCTATCTATCTATCTATCTATCTATCTATCTATCTATCTATCTATCTATCTATCTATCTATCTATCTATCTATCTATCTATCTATCTATCTATCTATCTATCTATCTATCTATCTATCTATCTATCTATCTATCTATCTATCTATCTATCTATCTATCTATCTATCTATCTATCTATCTATCTATCTATCTATCTATCTATCTATCTATCTATCTATCTATCTATCTATCTATCTATCTATCTATCTATCTATCTATCTATCTATCTATCTATCTATCTATCTATCTATCTATCTATCTATCTATCTATCTATCTATCTATCTATCTATCTATCTATCTATCTATCTATCTATCTATCTATCAATTTTTTCTCAATTTTTTACATTTTTTGTGAGAATGCTCACGATAATCGTCAATGTATATATGTGTGTGTAAAGTGTAGTAGTTTGTTCACAATGGCTTCAGTGATTATATGAGTCATCATGTATGTGTCTATATGTGAAGTTTGGGTTGGGGAATGGGTTTGTGTGCGGGGATGTGTGTGTTGGTTTGCAGATTGTGTAGGTGGGGGTTGTGTGAATGGGTGGGTGAGGGAGGTGTGGGTGAATGGGAGATGTGTGTGTGTGTGGGGGGGAATATGTGTGTGGATGAGGCATGTGTCTGGGTGGGGATGTGTGTGGGTCGGTGGGGGTGTGTGTGGGTGAGAGATGTGTGTATAAATGTGTGGGTGTTGGTGGGTGGGGATGTGTGGATGTGTGGGTGGGGTATGTGGATGGGTGTGTTAGGGTCTATGTAGAGGGTGTGATTATGTGTGTATGGATTTGGGGATGGGTGTGGCTGATTTGTATATGGATGGGAGAGGTGAGTTTTGGTGGGGGGTGTGTGTGTGTGGGTGGGAGATGTGTGTGTGGGTAGAGCCTGTGTGTGTTTGAGTGGGGGATGCCTAGATGGGGATCGTATGTTAGGATTGTGGGGGTGTTTGTGTGGGTGGGCGATGTGTGTATGTGGGTGGGAGACGTGTGTGGGAGTATGGGAGAAGTGTGTGTGAGTGGGTGTGTGTGTGAGTGTGTGGAATGCGAGTGTTCGGAGATATGTGTGTGTGGGGTGGTGTCAGAGTCTAACAGGGGACAGCGATGCAGGGACATCGTTACGACCGCCAGGCGACTTAGCTCCCAGTAAGGGATGCAACAACTTCGTTGCGCCGCCAGGCGAATAGGAGTTACCGGCCTGCGAGATCGCTGGCTGACCAGCGGTCAGGCCGCCAACGCAAGACGCACGCCTGCCACGTGACGCAACGTCAGGCAGGAGGCAAGTTGCGAACCAGGTCCAGACAGCTCTGGGGACACGGTACAGGACGGACGTGTGATTGAGAGAAAGGCGTTGTATGGTTTCTGT